>JAJLUL010000074.1:65970-99987 GCA_030564325.1 Blastobotrys capitulatus | reverse complement strand
TATTTTTATCAAAGTTTTTTTTTTTTTTTTTTCGGTGATGATACTAATAATTATCAATATAATTGAATAGAATACAATAGAACAAAGATGGATGACGGGTTAATTATGAATTTTGCAACTCCTACTGCAGGATCAACTACACAACCAAAAAAACAAAAAATCACAGGAGGTAGATGGAAAGATAGAGCTAAACAACGAAGAGCTCAAAAAGCATTAGAACCAAAATCGTCACAATCAAATACCAATTCAAAACCTAAACCAAAATTTAATAATAATAATAGTAAAATACAAAATGAAGATAAATCAAAAGTAGTTAAGAAAACAGATCAAAAAAAACGACCATATGATCCAAATAGAGTGTCATATTCAATTAGAAAAATTCAAGATGCAGATAAAAAAAATGGTAAAGATACTTATATTTCAAGATTATTTAAACCAGATGGTGAAGATACTGATGAAAAAGAAGAAGAAGTTTCAGAAACATATGAAGCTACGAATGCCCCAGTTTTATCATCAGAATTTGAATCATTAGGAATTAATGAAAGATTGTGTACAGTATTACATGAAAAAATGAATTTAGAAAGACCAACAAGAATTCAACAATCAGTATTACCAAATTTATTAAAACATGAACAAGATTTATTTATTCAAGCAGAAACTGGTAGTGGTAAAACTTTAGCTTATTGTTTACCAATTATTGAAAAATTAATGAATTGTGAATATTTAGATAGATCAAGTGGATTATTTGCATTAATTATTGCACCAACAAGAGAATTATCATTACAAATTTTATCAGTTTTACAAAAATTAACTCAAGCATGTCATTGGTTAGTTCCTGGTATGGTTACAGGTGGTGAAAATAAAAAACAAGAAAAACAACGATTTAGAAAAGGTATTAATATTTTAGTTGGTACACCTGGTAGGTTAGCTGATCATATAGAAAATACTGATGCTTTAAATGTTTCACAAGTTAGATGGGTTATTATGGATGAAGGTGATATGTTGATGGAATTAGGTTTTGAACAAACAATTAATACAATTTTGGATAAAATTGAAGAAAATCAAAGATTATCAAGAACTAATGATTTAGGTTTACCAGCGAAACGAGTTAATGTTTTATGTTCTGCAACAATGAAAAATAATGTTAAAAAATTAAGTGAAAAAAGATTATCATCAAATTCAAAAACAATTTCAGCCGATGATGATGATAACAATACTGCTGAAAATAAAACTAATTCTATTGCACCAGCACAATTAATTCAAAATTATGTTATTGTACCAGCTAAATTAAGATTAGTAACATTAGCTGCTACATTAATGGATTTGATTAAAAAAAATAATAATTGTAAAATTATTGTATTTTTTTCATGTGCAGATTCAGTTGATTTTCATTTTGAAGCATTTTGTAGAGATGGTGAATTAAAAACTGAAGAAGATGATGAAACAAAAATTAAATCTGCTCCTTTATTATCAGAATCAACAATTATTCATAAAATTCATGGGTCATTAAATCAAAAAATTAGAAGAGATACCATTGCTTCATTTAAAAAAACTCATGATGGTCCATCAATTTTATTTAGTACTGATTTATTATCAAGAGGGGTTGATTTACCATTAGTTACAGATGTTGTTGAATATGATCCACCTGCTGAAAGTGAAGAGCATTTACATAGAGTTGGTAGAACTGCAAGAGCTGGTCAATCAGGTACTTCAATGTTATTTTTATTACCAAACAGTGAAGAAAATTATTTAGAAGTTTTAAAACCTTTACATCCAAATGGTTTACAGAAAAAAACTTATCAAGGGTTATTACAAAGAGCATTTGGTTTAAAAGCATGGGAAATTGAAGCAACTACTTGGCATTTAAATGTTGAAAGATGGGCATTACAAGATGATAATTATTTAAATCTTGCAAGAAATGCTTTTAAAAGTCATGTTAGAGCCTATATGACACATATTTCAAGTGAAAGACATATTTTTGATAGAAAACAATTACATTTAGGTCATTTAGCCAAAGCATTTGCATTAAGAGAAGTACCTGGTGAACATACTACTTCAAAAACGAAAAAGAAAGAAAAAGATCCAAAGAAACGAATGATGGCTGCTGCTAAAAAACAAATGAATTCAGGTGCTGATGAATTTAATATAGGTTACTAAATTTTAATATTTTATATCTAATAAAGGAGCATTTTCAAATCCTGCATAATGAGGATTTTTTGCAAAAGTTTGTGCAAAAAGTAATGCACCTTTTGCATAAAATCCATCTTTATTATCAAAAAATTGTTCTGCAAATAACAAAGCTCTTACTGCTTTAATATAATGTTCATCTGTAATAGCATCAGATGGACCATTTAACACCAAATTAACAGAATCTTGCCAAGCTTTTGGAATAGATTCAATTTTAACATTTTCAATTCTTGATGGATCAATTTTTGGTCTCATTTGTGTAATATAAATAATAACAACTGTAGTCCATAAATCTTGAACAATTTTATAATGACATGATTTTGGAATACATTCTTCTGATCCTGGTTTATATAAAATTTCAATCAATTCTTGACTACTTGTTAATAAATGTAACAAAAAAAATGAAAATTGTGGATCATTATCTTTATGAGTAGCTAAAAATGCTAAAGCTCCTGCTTCAAGAATATTTTTTAATGTAATTAAAGGATCTTCAATATGTAATCTTGATGTATAATAAGCTAATTTTTCTGGTATTCTTTTTAAACAAGCACTTGGACCATCTTGTGAAGGTTTTTCATATAACCCATCCAAATCTTTATCTTCATAAATTTGATTAATAATTTCCATAATATCTTCAGTAGTTTTATCTAATTTTGGTAAACTTAATGAATATTCTTGATAATTTGTTGCATTTAATGTTAATGCTTCTGCTGCTAAATAACTACTATTAAATTCAAATGCATAACCCAAATGAATAACTGCATGAGTTAATCCACCATAAACACCATTAACCAATGCTTCTTTATCATCATCAATTAAATATTTCTTAACAATTGGTTTCCAATTATAATATTTATCATAATTAATTTCATCAGAGAAAAAATCAAAATAACCTCTTTCATATTCTCTTTTACCAATAAAATCTTGCCAATCATCTTCTGTAACATTTTGTGGACTATCTTCTTTCCATGGTACTAAAGTTTTACTAACTTGATCATAAATATATGTTAAATGTTTTGGTGTAGCACCTAAAAAATATGCTGCAATTAATGCATGTGGCAAGTGATTATGAAATTTTCGATCATTCCATAATACACCATATGTTGTATTATTTGCTCTAATAAGTTGATTTAATTTTGTTAAACTTTCTTTAGTTGGACGAGGTAATTCATATTCTTGAGGAACTTTGTAACCTAATCCATCGATTTCATCATTATTTGCTTGTGACCAACAATTACCCATTTTTTTTTTTTTGTACTCGTTTTTTTTTTTAGTCTTGAATGTTTTTGTCGTTGGGGTAAGATAATAAAAAGTTTAAAAAAAATCCAACAAAGGTTTTTTAATCAGTTACTAATAATAAAAGTCACAAGCAACAGCAAAAATTGAATTGTTGATTGCCGATCGGAGGTGGAGAAGTCGGAGGTCCGTATCGATGGTGCGGCGTTATCAGTTTCATGCAAGGCTGAAATCGTGTCAGTCGGAAAATCTCCCAAATTTAATAGAGCTTAAATTTGATATACCTCAGCTAAAAAGCTCGGACGCATTCACCCCGCTTATTATAACAAAAAACAAAAAAAAAAAAGTACACCAACCACATTTTATATTTTGAAACGCCACAAATCAATATCTAATTGTTCATTTGTTCGATATATTCAGTCATCATTAACCCATCCTCGAATTCATTATAACTCAAATAAACATAAATCAACCTAAAAAATGACAATTTTGGAACATGTTGCTAATCCAGATATTCCTCAATTATCAATTGAATACCCACAATTAAAACCTTTCTTTATTGATAAAAAATATGATTTTTCAAATTTAGAATCATCATATCAATTGGCAGATGTATTATTAAGAAAGTATTTTGGATTACATGTGGAATTATCAAGAGAACATTTATGTCCTAGAATTGCAAATAGATTAGATTATATATTATGGTTAAAACAAATTATGGAGAGTACAATTAAAGGTGAAGTAACTGGATTAGATATTGGTACAGGTGCAAGTTGTATTTATCCTTTATTAGGATGTTCAGTTACTGATTGGCAATTTTATGGCACAGAAATTAATGAATCAAGTTTAAAATTAGGTCAACAAAATATAAAAGCAAATTATTTAGATCATCGAATTAAAAATTTTAAATCAAATATAAAATTATTTGATTTGGAATTATTAAATGTTGATGAATTAGATTTTACAATGTGTAACCCACCATTTTATGATACTTTTAAAGATTTGGAAGAATCAAGGAGAGGTAAAAGTAAACCAGCAGCAACGACAAAATTAGTAGCTCAAGATAGTGAGTTATTTACTACAGGAGGCGAAGAAGCATTAACAACACAAATGATTCAAGAAAGTTTAAAATTAAAAGATAAAATAAAATGGTATACTACATTAGTTGGTAAAAAATCAACATTAGAACGATTAGTTGGTATATTAAGAGATGAAAAAATTGATAATTATGCAATTCATGAAATAGTTCATGGTCCGAATGGTAAGACGCGTCGTTGGTCTTTAGCATGGAGTTTTGGTGAACAAAGATTAAAAGATTCCATTGCTAGATCAAAAAATCATTCAATTAAACATTTAAATCCATTACCAAATGAATTTGAATTAAAAAATACCGAGAATATTTCAAAAATCTTACGTGAAATACCATCAATAGAAATTACATCACATGATCCAATTACAATAGAATGTAAAGGTAATGTATGGTCAAGATCTTATAGAAGGAAAAGATCAAGAGGTGAAGAGCCAGATTTAGAATTAAAAGAATATTATAATTTTACAATTGAAAATAATATTGTACGATTCTTAACTGGTCCAGATCCCAAAGTTTTTGAAGCATTTTGTTCAATGTTAGAATCAAAGACTAATGAGAAATGATTATAGACTTTTTTTTTTTTTTTTTTGTATAATAATAATAGACTAACCCCCCTCTTTTCTCCCTCTTCAATTACAAAATCCTTGTCAAGTGCGTATTCAATTACCAATAATCAGGATCTTTATCTTTAAATTTGTTGGTAAACAACCGGTTCCTGATCATAGAAATAATGTACACCAGCTCGATTATCTAACGGACTTTTTTATATATTTAATTAAAAACATTTCCACCCGATTAATTGTTAGAGATTGTTTACAATTAATCAATCGATTTCGATCCCCCGTTGAAGCATTTATGCACTGCAACACGCACGCTCACAGCCCTAAAAAAAAAAAAAATACTCTTCCGAACCGTTTTTTTTTTTATTATTTTATTTTAATTTTCTTTTCTACCTACAAACACGTCCAATTTCATTAGAAAAAAATAAATAAATAAATAATGGAACGACTTTCAGCACCTGCGAGTGCTTTTGAGTCAAGAATTAGATCTATCCAAAATAATCAATATGGTGCCAAAAAACCGCCAGCAAGTATTGCAACTTTAAAAACAAGTACCAACGCGATGGGTGATAAAACATTATCATCAAATTATAAAAATAATTCAGCAGGAAATCCATTTTATCGCACAACTAATTCAGCAATTACAGCAAGTTTATATCCAAGACGTTCACAATCACTAACATATGCATATCCACCATCACCAAGTCCATCAGCTTCACCACAAATCATTGGATTAGATGATGACCCTTTAACAAGTATAAAACGTAGTGAACCTGCAGTATGGAGATTACCAAATGCTGATAGGATTTTTTGTGCAGCAATGAGAGAATTTTTAAGAACTTATGGTGGGAAACCGAATAGAATAGAATTGATTAAAGAATTTAAGCAAGTAGTAGAAATTGAAGGTGATATTATATTAAGAAGATTAAATGTTAATCAAATGACGCGTCGATTAAAACAATATTTTGATGATTTTGCACCAAAAGTTAGTGAGAAAAGTTTTATTAATACAAATAATAATAATAAAAATAATATGTGGGTAACGCCATTAGTACCACCAATTATGAAAGATGCAAGTTTAACATGTAAAGCAATTGAGTCAAGGTTTGAATTTTTAAGAGCTAACCCACCAAATCGAGATGCAAATGATTCTAATACAGAATGTATTGTATTATCAGCAGAACATGAATTACAAGAATATTATGCAGATGGGATATCAGCAGAAGGTAGTCCACCACAAAAAAGACAAAGAATATCAGAAACACAATCAATAAATAGATCTAATCAGCATAATAATAATGGATCAACAACACTAACCGATTCAAGTTTAGATAATAAATTGATATTATTTGAACAAAAAATGACAAATAATTTTAATAATTATAATGAAAAAATTAATATAATGCATCAAAAAGTTAATGAAAGATTAGACAGTTTAGAAGAAAATTTTAATTCAGTGAAGGATAGTTTAAGTAGGATAGAAGCGCGTCAAGATGAATTTGGATCAAAAATTGATCGATTATTTAATTTATTATTTAAAGTTGAAGAAATTGTTGAAAGAAACGATGTTCAACTGCATTTTTAGTATATTTCTTTTGTATATATAAAACACTAATATTTTCTTTAATGAAAAATTTATTTATATAAAAAAAAAAAAAAACCTTAGTAGTGTCTCGCGCGTCGCGTTTTTTCTTCGTTTCGATTCAAGCAGTATTAACTTTAATTGTTTTTTCGCGAACTTTTTTTTTTTACAACTGCTTAAAAGTAATTGGGAGCAATTACCACCCACGCGTTTTGTAATTTTACTATTATGAAAAAAAATTTCACCACACACAAAACCGATACACATTTTACTTTTGCCATCACAGAAATAATCTAAATGGGACAACGAAGTTTAGATGATTTATGGAGTGGTACTAAAAGGAAAAGGTCAAATTCTTCAAAAGAATCTGGAAGACCTAGAAAACAAATCAAAAATTTAAAAGAATTCACATTAGGTAGTCAAGGTATTACAACAACTGATGATATCAAAACAAAATTTGAACAAAAATTAGGTGGTAATAATACTATCTCAAGTATTAAAAAACGATCTAAAAAAAAAGAGGTTGGTGTATCATTAAAGCCAATGCATTTACAAATATTGGAGTTAAAAAAACAACATAAAGATACTTTATTATTAGTTGAAGAAGGTTATAAATATAAAGTTTATGCAGATGATGCACAAATAGTATCAAAATCTTTAGGATTTGTTTTATCAGATGGTAGAAAAAATTTTGAATTAGAAGATGAAAGATTAAATGAATATGAAACTTTTGCAACTTGTTCATTTCCTCAAGGTAGTTTACAAAGACATACAAAAAAACTAGTTGATTTGGGTTATAAAGTTGGATTAGTACAACAAATGGAACAAGCAGCATTAGCAAAATCAGGTAAAAGTTTAAGGAGAGAATTAACAAGAAAATTTACAAAAGCAACTTATTCTGATGAATTTGATTATAATAATGAAGAAAGTTCATTATCATCTAATTATTTATTTTGTTTAACTGAACAAGGAAATAATAAAATAGGTATAGTTGCAGTTGAACCAACAATTGGTGATATTATTTATGATGAATTTGAAGATGGTGTTATGTTAACTGAATTAGAAACTAGATTATTACATATTCAACCAGTAGAAATTTTATTAGTTGATAAAGTATCGTCAAAAGTTGAAAAATTAATTGAAAATATATCAAAAAATAAATTAGATAAAGTTATGATTCATAAAACTGATTCAAATAAAAACTTCAAATCAGAATTTACTGATTTTCTAATAACAGAAATTGAAAATAATGATGATAAAGAATCAATATCCAAAACGATGGATCAATTATTAGAATACCCAAATACAATTATAAAATGTTTAAATTCTTTAGTTCAACATTTAAAAGAATATAATATGGCTCATATATTAACATTAGGTTCAAATTATTCAATATTCTCATCAAATACTGAAATGTATTTATCTGGTGATACTTTAATAAGTTTGGAAATTTTTCAAAACCTAAATGATTATACAGTAGATGGATCATTATTTCAATTATTAGATCAAACAAGAACTTTTTTTGGTAAAAGATTATTAAAGAAATGGGTTGCAAAACCATTATTAGATAAAGAAAAAATTGAAAAAAGAAATCAAGCAGTTACTGAATTAACTAGACCATCAAGAAAAGCTGGAATGGTTGCAATGGAATTTAGATATTGTCCAGATTTGGAAAAATCTTTAGCAAATATTTATTATTTAAGATCATCAAGACCTCAAATTAATAGATTATTAAAAAAATTAAAACGATTTGTTGATATTGATGAACAAAGTATATTCAAATCATCTTATTTAAATGATTTGTTTAATATATTACCAAAATCTAGAGATACTATTAATAATTTAGTAAAATATATTGATAATAGATGGCAAGAAGAATATGATAATACAAAACAAGATCGAATTGAATTATTTTTTGATACCGATCAATTCGAAGCTGATAATATTCTAGATAAAAGATGTGATTTAGAACAAACAGAAGAAAAATTAAATAATCATTTAACTGATTTAAAAAAACAATTAAAAATATCATTATCTTTTGGTGTTTGGGGTGAACAACCATATGTTATAGAAGTTGATCCAAAACATGCCAAAAAAATTCCTGATGATTGGATACCTTATGCCAAACATAGTACAAAACATCGATATAGAACTCCAGAATGTGAAAAATTATTTATAGAATATGAAAAAGATAAATCAAGATTAAAAGAAGAATGCGAAAAAGAATATCAAAATTTTTTAATTAAAGTTTCAAAACATTATAATGAATTAAGAGATTTAATTCATTCTTTAGCTCAAATTGATTGTTTATTTTCTTTAGGGGAATTAGCAAGATATGGTAATTATACTTTACCAAAATTTATTGATAATCCAGGAGTTATTAAAGTTGTAAATGGTAGACATCCAACTGCTGAACAATGTGTTGACATTGATTATATACCAAATGATATTAATATAGACTCACATAATCGTGTTAAATTAATTACTGGTCCAAATATGGGTGGTAAAAGTAGTTTTGTTAGACAAGTAGCATTAATTGCAATTATGGCACAAGTTGGATCTTATGTCCCAGCAGATGAAGCAATAATTGGACCATTTGATGCGGTTTTTACAAGAATGGGAGCTTATGATAATATGTTAAGAGGTCAGTCAACATTTAAAGTAGAATTACAAGAATGTCAAACTATTATGAAAAAAGCTACTAAAAAATCTTTAGTAATTTTAGATGAAGTTGGTAGAGGTACAAGTACTAAAGATGGACATTCAATTGCTCATTCAGTTTTATATCATTTTATTACAAAGATTCAATGTGCAACGTTATTTATTACTCATTATCCAGCTTTATCATCTTTTAGTATAGCATTTCCTAATATTGTTGAAAATTTTAGAATGGGATTTGAAAAATTGGATGATAATACAATTATTTTTACTTATAAAGCAGAAAAAGGTGTTGCAATTAAAAGTTATGGTTTAAATATTGCAAGAATAGCTCAATTACCAGAAAAGGTTTTAAGAATTGCATCAATAAAGGCTAAAGAAATGGAAGATTCTAATATTGAAAAACAAAATGGATTTTCAACAAAACAACAAGAAGAATTTTTTAAAAAAGTTTTTAATGATAAAGAAAGTATAGATAAAGATGGTATTTTTGAGTTGTTACAGACTTTGATATAATTTTTTTATAATATATATGTATTTTTTTTTTTTTTTTACATAAATTATTTGTTTTTCTTCACAACCACAAGACATTTTTTTTTTTAAACGCTCTGAGTTCCAAATGACGAGCAATAATAAACATTTTCCATTGGACATCTTACCAAATGAACTAAAAACAGTAGTTATAGAACAATGTGATATCAAAACTCAAACAAAGTTATTACAGTTAAATACTGCATGGTTTAATTTAACTTCAAGAGTTTTATACTCCGATTGGGATGTATTTCTATTAATGGTTTATACAACTTATTGGTATCAAGACAATAAAAAACAAACACTAACTATAGACTCAAAAAGAATAAATAAACTTTATGCAAATAAAGTAAAAAACATTAGTTTATTTGGTACAAATTTGAATGTCTATAATTTGAAAATTTGCTTTAATATTCGAAATCATTTTAAATTTGAAGGATCAATTTTTAAGTTCTTAACATTTTTAAATCAAAATAAAATTGAATTATCAAATGTAGAATACTTTAATTGTATTAATTTGAGTTGCTGTTATCATTTTTTTAATAGAGTTTTTACTAATAATAAAATTGAACGGTTTGAAATCATATCATATTTTGCTAGAAGTTTTAATGGTAGTAAGAATTATATTTTATTTATTGAAAAGTTTATTACCAACAAAATTAAACAAATTAAATATGTTAAATTAGTGCTATCAGATACTGAAATTGAAATTATTCATCCAAAAACTTTTGATAATATTATTGAATTAGAATTAGAAATCAGGTTTTTATACAATGACTTATCAAAATGTTTAAATAATGTTAAGAATTTATATAAATTAAGAATCAATTCAACTTGTAAAGATTATAAAACAACTATTAATCCAAATTTAATTAATTTATTAAATAATGTTGAACAATTTTATTCATTATCTAGTTTGACTCGAGGAGTAAGTAAAATTTGTTTAATTTGTTCACCATATTTGAAAAATTTACAAAATTTAGGTTTATCGATTAGAAGTAGAGAGACTTTTTTAAATATTATTAATAACATTAATACAAAAATTTTAAAAAAATTATCATTAGTATTACTTGAGCCAGGAACTTATAATAAACATGTTACAAATCATGCATTTTGGGTTGATATTTTAAATGTAATAGAATTACCAGAATTAAAAGAGTTAATATTAACAATTGAAGTTATTTATAGAGGTACTAATAGAAAATTTATTGATTTTAATAGGTTTGAAAAATTGACTCAGTTGGAATTATGGCCAACTGAATTTGAATTAAGATCAAATGGTGAATTAAAAAGAATTTTATATGAAACTTCTGCTATTAAGTATTAATGATAAAAGTTTGAAAGAATATTGGTTTAAAGGTGTTAAATATCCTGAAAGTGATGGGTAAAATTGATAAATAAATAAAAAATCGAACACCAATTCTAGTTTAGTGTGACTGGCTTTCAAAGATGTTTAAAGTCCTAGCTAGTAAAAATAAACCACTCGCATACATCCTGCAATATTTGAATTTTTTCAATAATTAAAAACATCAACCTTAGACATTACAAAATAAAAATTGCACACAAAAAAAAACCAAAAATATTAAAATTATCCATTAAACTATTATTAAAAGACGACAAAAAAACAACTAAATTAACTATTATTACTATTATTATATACAACACAAAAAGAAAAGAAAAACTAAGTAAAGAAGAAAATTAAAAGATTTAATTATTGTTTACCTCTTTTCTTTTGAATCCATTTCCAAATTTGAGTAGAGAAATGAGAATTTTTAGCTCGTTCCAATTCTTCTTCAGTAGAATCAGTTTCATCAATTGGTTTGGCATCACCAAAGATAATACCTTTTAATCCATCATTAATCTTATTCAATCTAACATCTGGGAATGTTACAGCAATAATAAACATTGCACCATAAAAAACAAATGGTGGAATTAACATAATTCTCATAGTCTTATTATAAGCTTCAGCAATTAAAACTCTTGTCTTTGATCCCATCGGGAATTCTAATGCTGCAGTAAAATCATTAATAATATTATTAACCCATTCACCATCTTGATCTGGGAAATTTGATACCAAATATTTGTTATAATTATGTTTATATAATGAACCACAAATACTACTACCAATAGTACCACCTAATGCCATCCAAGATAAATATAATGCTGTAACTTGAGCAACATCTTCATGTTTACAGAATGCTTGGACCATAACTTGATTGGGAATTGACATCATTGCAAAACCTAATTGTTCAATGATTTGTGCACCAACTAATTGAGCAATTGTTGTACCTGGATATCGGAAATGATAAATTAATCCAAAACCAATAAATGTAATTGCACCACCTAAAACAATAGCCCATCTTAATCTTCTAGTAAATTTAATTAAAATTGCAGTACCAATTGAACTTGCTGTTAACATGGTATCACCAGCTGCCAAAACATTATTAGCTTGATCATTTGATAAATCAAGAACAACCATTAACCAACCGAAATAATATGCTGAATAAATAGTATAAGCAATATAATATAAAAAGATAAAGATAAAACTTTTAACTTGATCAGGATTTTTTAATAATTTTGTTGGTAAAATTGGGAATTGAGGATATTTCAATTCATAAAATACAAATGCAATTAAACATAAACCACCAATAATTGTCATAACTAAAATATGTGGTTTTCTCCAAGTTTCAGCATCACCAGATGCTAAAGGAATTGCAACAAAAAACAATGATAAACCAGCAGCTAATAAAATGGACCCAATAAAATCAATTTGAATTAAAAATTGTTTCCAAGTAATTTGTGACTTTTTAATATTGAATTTTCTTGCTTTTCTTCTATTCATTGCCAAAACCCAAAATAATGGTAATGCACATGCAAAACAAACAATTGACCATAAACCAATACCCCATCTCCATGTACTATGTTCTAAAATACTTGTTGTAAAAGGAGCATTGATCCATGAAATAAAGATAAAAGAAAATGATGGTAAAATATTTAATAAAGCACGATGTGTTAAATCTGATGCATCAAATGCAAAAACATAAGTCATAAAATCTAACCCAACAGTACCAATTGTTGAAAAAACTTGACCTGCAAAATAAGCTCCAATATTTGGTGATGCTGCTAATAAAACAATCCCTAACATTAATGAAGTAACTAATAAAATATATGCTTCTAATCTACCAACAACATCAATAAATTTTGCCAATGGTGGTTTAACAACAACATTCATAACCCCTTGAACAACATCTAAAGTTGCTAATAAAGAATATTGTGTAAAACTTGATGTTGCATATGAGACCAAAACACCAGATGTACTTGAATATAATGTCATTGTTGTATATAATAATACCATTGCCCCCCATGAAACATATAAATTATTTTTTGTCCATGATAATGTAACTGCTTCAATTTCTTGAATACCGTTAGCAGCATTGTGATTAATAACTGATTTTTCATCACTTAATGATTGATTATCATTTCTTTCAATATCAGGAGTTTCTTCTACTACTTCAGGAGTAGGAGTAACGTGTTTTTCGTTCATTTGTTACTCTTATTTTCTTTTGGGGGGGATGGCTTTTAAAAAGGAGGACCAATTTTTTTTTTTTTATATAGATTTGGGGGATATTGTGGTTCTTTTATAGTTTTAGATTTTATATATTTATATATTTATATATATATTACGGAGTTGCCGTTTATTGATTGATCTGCTATAGTAGTATTGCATAGAATTTCATGATCATGCATAAATATCTCGGAAAGTTTTGTTATGAAACCAGAAAATCCTTTTTTTTTGTTTAATTTTTTGTGAATTCATTAACCGAAACTGATTATTTTAAAAATCATGACAATTTTTTTATTATCAATATAATTATTTTAATCTTATCTATCCTAACTATTTAAATCTTAAAAAAGTCATCTATATTCTCTATTTTCTTGGTATAATATCTATGCTGAAATTTTTTTTTTTTTTTGGCATTTAATTAAAGTGAAAAATAAGGGTCCTTTGAACTCATACTTAATTTGTAGAAATAAATAAAGGCTCTGTTAAAATGCCCACTTTTATTATTGACAAAAAAATTTTTTATCATTTTCATCAATCTTATCTGATTGGTGCAATACATGAAAAAAAGCAAAAAAAAAAAAAAAAAAAGAAGAAAAACGAAATCTCCGCCGGTTTATGCATAAAAGAAAGAAAATTTAAGCTTTTGAAAACCGTTTATAAAATCTTATTACCTTGGTATTATAAGATCATATTTATTTTATTTGCGGCCGGTACACTCCAAAAAAAAAAAAATATTTAGTACTTATAATAGCAGTCTTAGAATGGATACTGCAGGTAATTAACGGCCAGTGTTGACCTGTAAAAATCTAAATCAATACTCAAATCTATAGAAACATACATGAAGTCGTTGGGTGGTATTATTTAAAAAGGGCGATTCAAGCTGTTATTTAGGAAATTGCATTATAAAGTAAATAGTCAATGGCGGGACAATAATTCCATTTGTGGAAAGGTAAACGAAAAAGAGTCGTTTTGAATCTGCGCTGATGTGAATCAAATATTAAGTTTCTTAATTGATTTTTATTTCAATTTACTTGGTAAACATTATCATATTAAAGGTATTTTTTGTTACTGTTGCAAATTTATAATCATTGGTACAATCAAATTTTAAACATCTCAGAGTAATTACACCCGAATTGTATTATTATTATTGAATATAAATTCAGTACAGCTTGGGGTATTGTAAAAAGTTACTACAGTATATTACATTTATTGTTAAACAATCAATCGACGAGCTACAGCTGGCAGTGTTTTATCTAAATGGATATGGTTTACATGTATACCATGGTACCAAACTTAACTTATCTCGTGTCTATAGATGCCAGTTTATGAAGATCATGGTTTAGTTGTACAACTCAATTATAATACTAATAGCAAAATTCAATCTATAATTTATAATGTAAATGTAAATTAATTAAAGTGGGGAGGAGGAGCAGAAAAAATTTTCAATCCACCATCTGATGGATGGACCAAGCTATAGATGGATAATGGGAAAAACAACGGGGCTCACCTCTCCTCTCCAGTTGATCAATCAGATTTGATTATCCAGATTTTGTTTTTTTTGGGAAGAAATCTGATAAAAAAAAATTTTCACTTTTGATTTAAAATTAATTTATGCATCCCAATTTTTAAGTTAAGTATTCAGTACCAGGTAGTAGTTTGTAACTGTTAGCAGAGCTTGAGGTGAATCGTTCCGAATCTCACTAATCCGGTCGGCCGTTAAAGCTTGCACTTTGATAGATCCGATCCGATTTTAATGATTACTTCAACGGCGTTGATTAATGATCGATTATCGAATCAGATCAGATTTTAGATCTACGTAGTACTTAGAGGCTTAAAGTTACTGCAACGGTAATCGTACCAGGTATCGATACTTACCTCTACATTTGAAACCTCAGAAATTTTATTAATTAATGGAATCCCACAATTGAATTACAATCTGAGTGATATTTTTATCCAGCAAAATTTTGAGGTCAACTTCAAATTTAGATAGTGTTTAAATTTACGTTATATATAAAGTGAGTATATAATTATATGGATACTAAATCAATTATCTATATTAGATATCCAGATATTTCCAAGCCCAACGTTTATGCTCTTTTTCATTACCAACGAATCATTATAATTACTTGCAAGATATCATTAGAGATATCGATTCAAATGGAGTTAGAATATTCAACAAATTTACAATCAACACATAACATTTTTTTTCAGTCCCTTGATTGTTCGAATTTAGAATTTAAAAAGGTATTTTTTTTTTTTTGCTTTTTCATAGCATGTATACAACGTCGCCTCAGTCAAAAAATTTATTCCTTATTGTCTTACAATTTTTAATAAGTACTTTTATAGCTAAGCACTTAAATTCATCTTTGAAAAAACAAACTAATTTTCAATCCATTTCAAAAATATGGATATAACTTGATCACAAACTATCCAGACATATATACTTTAAAAGCTTGCAATTGAACCTAATATGTCTTCTTAGTCACAGACAGTATTCCAATATTGGTAATACTAGATCCAGGAGTTTATATATGACTCGTATACTACAAATCAGAATATCGGAAGTATATAATATACTGGTGTTATTTGCACTTATCCTGATACTTGCAGATTGCTATTTTTTATTATAAATTTATTTAAATATTGTATATGCCATCCAGATTATGGTGCATACAATACTCGTATGTGTATATGCATAACTGATTCCATGGAGCAGTGCCAATATTGCGTGTTAAAGTATACTATAGTATACCAGTATAATAAGGCCAGTGGTGAAATCCGAGATCGATATGTACTACCTGTATATATTTACATTTTATAAAGATATTTATGTAATTAATATTATTATAATGTTGTATATATAGGATAACGAGTCCTATTATCTTCGTAGACATTGACATTTTTTTTTCATCGAATGCAGGCTTGGTATACATATGGATAAAATAATATATACCTGGTAACTGACTGCTATACATGTATACTCTGTCCTCATCACAGGCTAATTAACACTCCTTGGAATCCTTTCATCCATAAGTTAAGTCTTTTTTTACTATAAATAAAGGACTGGTCGCAAGACCATATCTTACTTTCCGAATTTTTTTCCTTAAATTCTTTAAAGCCCACTGTCGACTTACAGGTTGTACAAGTACAATAGACTTTTATATATAACATATTTAAAGCAAAAATATGCTTTTCAATCGTAAAGATAAACAAGAATATGAAATAGATGAAAGATCAACTGATCTAAGTTTATCAAATAATTTAGAGAATGAACCACCAAAAGCAAGTGGTATTGCTGATATTGAAGCAGTTACTCAAGCATGGACAAGAAATACATTGATATGCTTTTGGATTACCATTGTTGTTTTATCAATTGCATTAGCTTTAGAATCACAAACAATGGGTGTTTATACAAATTATGCAACATCATCTTTTAATTCATTTTCAATGTTATCAGTTTTACAAATTGTTGAAAGTATTATTAATATTATCGGTAAACCGATTGCTGCAAAATTAGCTGATGCACTTGGTAGATTTGAAGTTTTTGCTGTATGTACATTATTTTTAACAATTGGTACTGCAATGCTAGCAGCAAGTCCAAATATTCATTGTTATTTTGCAGCACAAGTTTTTTATTCTATGGGTAGAGTTGGAATTCAATTTATGAATGGTATTTTTGCATCTGATATGACTGATTTGGTTTGGAGAGCAATTTTTACTGTATTACCTGATGCATGTTTTTTATTTATTCCATGGTGTGGCGCTCCAATTACAACTGCAATGTTAAAACATTCATCATGGAGATGGGGGATTGGTACTTGGTGTATTGTTGTACCAATTTGTGCAATTCCAATGAGTGTAATGTTATTTTTAAATCGTCAAAAGGCAAAAAAGTTAAGAGTTGGTCAACCAAGAACAAAATTAAATTGGAAACAAATTTTATTAGAATTAGATATTGGTGGTTCAATTATTTTAGCAGTTGGATTAGCTTTAGTGTTTATTTCTGTCCCATTAGCTTCAAGTGATGCAGAAGTTTGGAGAACCGCAAAAATTTTATGTATGATTATTATTGGTGGATTATTATTAATTATATTCCCATTTTATGAAATGAAATTTGCAAAATATCCAATTTTAACTTTAAGATTAATGAAAAGTCTTAATATGATGAAAAGTTTTTTCTTTATTATGTTATATTATTTAGGTTATTATATTTATGCACCATATTTTTTTGGTTGGTTATTAGTTGTGCATGGATTAAGTAATACTTCTGCAACTAATGTTAGTGTTGTTTCAACTGTCACATCAACTTTAGGTGGAATTATTGCTGCAATTATGATGAGGTTTACAAAGAATGCCAAATGGTTTATTGTTGGTGGCACAGGTGGTCATATTCTTGGTATTGGATTAATTTTTGCATTTAGAAATGTTAATACAAGTGTTGTTAAATTAGTTGTTGCACAAGCAGTTGATGGATTAGGTGCCGGATTTTTAGGTACTCCAAATAGAGTTATGGTTCAAACTTATTGTACACATAATGATGTTACTCAAACAACAGCATTGTATTTATCATTTTTAAGTTTTGGTCAAATTATTGGTGATAGTATTTCTGGAGCTGTTTATAGATCTCATTATACCAAATTTTTAAAGAAAAGATTTCCTGATCAAAGTTCAACTTGGATTAATTCTATTATGAATGATTATACTCAAGCATTAAAATATGAAATGAATTCTGATATTAGAAGGAAAATTATTGATTCTTATAATGATGTTATGAGACTTTTATTAATTCCGCCTTTTATATGTTATGGGATAATGTTTATTATTTCAGTATCATATCCTGATGTTAAATTAGATCAAGTTGCTCATGGATTAAAAGGAATGATCTTTGGTAATCCAGATCCAAAAGCTGAACAAGAAGAATGTGAATTAAGAAATAAACGATTAGCTGAATTGGATGAAGAAAATAGTACTGAAAATGATACTGATAGGCGATAGATGATCGACTTCTTATTTTTTTTCTGCTAGTAATTTTTGTAATGACGCGAATTTTAATATTAATAGTTTTATTTTCATAATAATATGTTGGTAATTATCTATAGTTTAACATACCTATTGGTAGTAAGGCACCTTGTTTAGTTCAGCAGTATACTTTATAACTTTAATTTTATTAAACTCCGTGTAAAACGCGTCGAAATTTGATCTTCGATTACACCTGAGTGTGTGTCATTTCATCCAGATAGCTAGGGCCACACAATATTAAATGATTCAGAACTAGCTTACACGGCTGTTGCTGATGGGGCTGGAAGTTTTAATGGATTACAACAATATTGATCTCGAAGGATTAACATGCTGTATGTATGCTCAATCCAGCTTAAGTATGTTTAAAAGCTTGTATGAAGCATTGTTAGCCAGCCTCTTACGTACTACACTATTAATGATAGTGCGCCATGCTTTGTCCAAATTTGGTTAGTAAGATTTAATTGAACACTAGGCAGGTTATAGAATAATTAGTGCAATCGATCGTATTTATTACCTATAGGCCGAATACTCGAGATTATAATCTTATCCTGAATTGAACGCCACAAATACATGTATATAATATTCTGTTTTTGAAATTTACAAGGATCGATATCTTAAAACTAACCATTGCAACTATAAATGCTGCCAAATCCTTGCTATACTTTTTATACTCACTGCTTTTTTCCACAGAAAGCCTTACAGTAATTGTTACATCACTTTAAACTTTAAATACTACAGTATACATGTATTAATGGCATATTAATGTATAGCTAGTATTACATCTGTAATGAAAAACGTCTAGCGCTCTTCTTTATCCAGTTGAATTGGATAGCGCCAGTTATAATAAGATATTTATGAGTTTTAAAATATATTTCTTTTAAAACTTATCATTAAGCTTATGATTTTTAAAGAAAAAAAGCCTATCACTATATACCTCCTAGAGAGTTACAAGTAAACAAATAAATAGACTATAGTCTACATTAATTCATTTACTAGCTTAGCTTGTTTTGCATGTATAACTATATAGTACATACTGTAGTATACTAAAAACTTATATAGGTTATTCTAGCTATTGCATGCATGCACTCGTGTGAGAAGCCTGATCCTCAAATGTAAAATAATGTATAAATCGAATTTATCGATCTTGAGGCAAATTTCGATTGAGCTCGAGATGCCAGTGGCAAAAAAAAAAAAAAAAATCAGTATAAATAGAGCTTAAATTATCTTAGTAAATAAGTTCATAATATTTACTTATATCATTATACCTACTCAATTGTGGTTCGAAATTTTCTAAGAAAAGATAAATGTTAACTAACTATATTAACAAAAAACTAGCTGAAAGAAAAGCACAAAATAAACAATTCTTTAAATTAAACAAATATTTAACATTTGAAGAAAGAAAAGATTTACAACAAATTATTTCAAAACGAAATAAAGCAAGACAAGTTGCTGATCATTTGGCCTTAGGCTATGTAATTCCGGCCCTTTTATTACTATATCCATCACCAAAACGACCAAAGATTGTTATTAAACATGAAATTTCATTACAAAGTTTAGTGATATTAAGTCCTTTTGCTGGGTATATTGGTACATACAAGAGTTTCAAAGTTTGGTGATTATTTTACCAGAGATTACAAAAATGATAGTGAAAATATGACCAATATGATGATGTTAGTTGATAAAGTCCCAATTGATGCCTATAAAGGTATGGAAAACTTTTACGAAAACTATTTTAGTAATTCTACTTATATTAATCAACGAAAAGCTCGAGATCCAGTTCAGTTAACTTCCTGGGAAAAATTTATTAAAACAGTCTCTGATCAGTTTAATAAACCAAATCATTAAAATATACAGAAATCTTGAAAAGAATTAATTTAGGATATTTAGGTTACCAACAAATTAAAATGTATATATACAATTTTACAATATAACCATGTCCTTAGTTAGATTCTATAGTATATTATGTTTAATAATCGAGCCCTCCACTTAGTAAATTTAACAACAAGGTCAATTTACCAATTTATATCGGATATATATTTTGAACGCGTTTTATTAGTGTCAGTCCTCATCACTATCGATTTTATTCTGCCAAGCTTTCTAACATTGCGAAATCGGTTTAACAACGAAAATCCCTTTAAGCCGCGATAACCATGTTACTGTATGAATATCCCCCGAGTACCCTTAGTCACGTGCAACATCTATCTTTATATATTATGTATTTCTGTACTATTCTAATTCTACCACGTACCTCCTTATCTTTAATGAGCTAGAAGTATTAATACTATTATTCTTATTATATTAATCTAATTAGTTCAAGTTTGTCTATTATTATTGTCATCAAAAACCTCCAATACTCCGATCATCATCTCCGATAGTAGTCTCCTTTAGACAGGCCTAAGGCTAATTACATACAGTTACCATTTAAGAGTTCACACACTCTCGGCAATCCCGAGAACTAAACAAGCCTGAGACATAGAATTGAAAAAAAAAATTTTTTTTTTGTAAACAAAATATAAAATTTCTCCTTGAATTTTTTTTATTTATTTTAAGCGAAAAAATATATTATACAAATTGACAGTATGTTACCTAAGGTACCAGGTAAAGTAGAATACAAGTTAAAGCAAAATTTCATGGGCCATTCCACAATGGCTAAAGTTTTATTTATTATCATTGGTACCAGGTAGACTATAGAACTGAATGCTAAAAATCTGATTAGAGATCAATGGTACCAGGTAACTGTAGCTTGTTCTAGAGCCCATGGAATTTTTCTGTCTGATATACTGTATATATATGGAACAATCAATCAACGCAGGGACTCTTAAACTGTTATTACACTAGTGCTATAGGTTCTACATAGTATAGGATCTAAATTTACTATGAATTATAATGACATATACATTGTAAGAACCAAGCTTACAAAAAAGTCAATATCAATAGATATCATGACGATGTTAATACAAGCCTTACCATCTTGTTGCTAATACATGTATACATCAGCAAAAAGTTCGAAGAAAGCCTGTTATAATCATTTTCTATAACAAATTATTGTTATATATAAAAGCCTTTATAAGCATACGGGGTATAAAATATAATATTCGATGGGGCACAAGTGTATACTCGAATAGTTATATACCCAGGTATATATGAATAAAAAGATTTCATCATTCATATCCATGAAAGCTCAGTCTATTAAACTTTTAAAAAAGTTTTAACTCAAACGATAGAGTTTATCAATTAGTATGTTATATATAAGCTTTAAAATTAATGGTGCTTTTTTACACTAATACTAGCTAGGTTTTCATGCATCGATCATGGTCATTTGAACCTGTAAAGCAATTATTTAAAACTTTAATTAATTAATTATAAATTAGTATTAATATTTGGCAAATGTACTTATAATGTATTAGGGTTACATATGGTATGTATATACATAATATACAGTATATATCTACATTAAATATTTAGCATTTAATATATATATTCTATCGTATCATAAAAATCGATTAAAATATTTATTTCGAATTTGCTCAAGAAATATTGATTCTGTAATAGGTAGAATATCCTTGAAAAAATAAAACAAAAAAACGTTCTTAGCATTGTATATTATTTAACTCCAGGTCTTAAAAAAAAAACACACACACTAGTAAGCTTAGAGAGTCTAGCCTTTTATTGGAATCAGATCAGTCCCTAATTTTTGTTTGAAAGCTTTCTAATAAAATAATCTGTTTTTATTTGTTCTAATTGGTAACCTCATTTGATAGACTTATTTTTTTTTTTAACTCAAAATATTTGTGAAACGAATCCGTATCTTTGTCCAAAAATATGGGTTAGAAAGATAACGAACTTTTTTGACTAAAAATAGCTTAGGTTAATGATTATTATAAAAAAAAAAATGTAATAGCTATTTAAGGCGAGATTTTATTTCAATATTTATATGTGAAGATTTTAAATCTAGATTCGTCAATAATTATGGATCCAAAAAAAAAGAATGAATGATAGATTCGGTACTATATTCAAATCCCGATTGCATACTTTATTTTTGATAGAGATGAGTCGCCTTTATGAACCATGGATATATAACTTATTATCTTAAGCAATTGAAAGATGAAAAAAGATTTTAATCCTTAGAAATTATTTTATCTCACAAGATAAAATGCAATCGGATGTTAAATCCTATTTAAATTTCAACACGGGCAAAGAAAAAATACTTAGAATTGACCGAAGTTTTTTTTTTAATTGGGCAACTTTTAATCTGAACTTGAATTGTTAACTATAGGTATTATTGGTAAGAATAAATCCAATTGCCGAAAGCACCTTATTTGCAATAAGTTTAACTATATAAATATTTAAAGGTTGATGTGGTAATTTTTATAATTCGATAAACAATTTAAATGGATAATATCCAAAATCATCGAAAAATTTCATCAATAGAGGGCAGTGTAAGGTTTTATGTTACAATGTTAATAATAATGCAATAATACATGATATATAAAAAAATGTTCAAAAACCTCATTGAGCAGAGAGAAAACAGATTATAAAACGAAAAAAGAATATTTCCATTTTTAAATTCTTATTAACTTGTTTATATCTTACTTTTATTAGAAATAACTTTCCCATCATCATATTAGGAATTCTGTAACTGTTTTTTTTTTTTTTTTTTTTTTTTTTTTTTTTTTTGGTTCATGCAGAGATAATCCCAAATTTTCTACCATCATAAAGTGGGATGCACAATGTGCTTGTACTTGTTCTCATATCCACTCAGCTACTGTACCAACTAAACACGCATGAGGGCTTAATTTCAAATCTTACAGTTGTCCGAGGTTAAAACGTCCCTTAAAATAACAGCTACTAATACCAACAATATAGAAATTCGAACAATAAATTTTGGAGGTAACAATTGTGATACCTTATTTACTGTTGTTGTTATTATTATTTTAAGGGACCACATATATAAGTTAAATTTTAAATTTTTCTTTTTTAAGCCCATGTGAGCCGCAGAGCCCGCACGGTCACCTTGAAAATAATAAAATATTTTTTTTCCTTCTTACATAACGAGGTTTAAATTTTGTGGATTTTGGTTTAAATTTGAAAACAAAAAAATCTTAAAACTCAAAATATTAACTAATAATATAACTGTCATTGCATATAACTTCACCTCTGGAAAGAGATAGTTATGAATCCAATTTTTTGGATGAAACATACCAAAATAAAAAGTTTTATGATTATGATGATTCTGAAACGCACTACAGTTTATACGAATTAATATCATAAATAATAAGAAGGATTAAGCAATGTGTTATATGAATTTTAGACTAGATTATTTTATTATAGTGGGAATGGTTGCTATATAGTATAGTAAAGCTATATATGTATGATGAAAGTTTAAGTAATAAGGAAAAAACTACATGTAGTAGTCCCCTAAATTAAAGCCGCAGTTCCCGCTTTGCATTAAGTTATACCATTAGACTGGTACCTGATGAAACGTAGTAACGTGTTTACAAGTTTAATAAAAGATAGTACTTTAAGTGTGGAAGTTTTCAGAGCCCTTATGCAAAATTCTGGCAATATCTCAACCTTTTCAAAATAATGCTGTTCATTTTAATTTTATGCAGCTACCCTTTTTTTTTTTTCTAAAAAAAAGAATTTAAAACATGCCAGGTTCGATGCCTTGTTTTTATAATATTAAGAAGAAAAGGGAAAAAGATAAGTACAGTAGTATTCGTCTTATTAACACTCGGGCCTCGCTTTTCCTCTTTCAGTCACTGTATTGATTAAATTTTTTTTTTTTCTTTTATAATTTCTTCTTCAACACTCCTCCTCCCACACACGAGAAAAAATATATAACCTGCAGCTGAAATTCGCCCCATCAACTACAGTTCTTTTATTTATATATCCTCATTTTTCTTTACAGAAATTGTTTTTTTTTTTTTTTTGAACTAAGATACACACTTCAATTCTTTTTTTCATGTGTGTTTGTTGATTTACTAGTTTATTTATTGGCATCATACATTTTTCTTTATTAATTCAAAACACGCTAACGCATCTACCCGCTCATTAAAGCTATCCAATTTCATGCATCTACCCGCTTCACAATACAAATTTTTCATTTATCATTATAGTTTTTTTGATCAGCATTTTATTAAATAAACTCATTTGGATAGAAACAGAACGGGAAAAAAAAAAAAAAAAACATTCACAAGTGGTAACTACTTTCACTGTAGTGATTCTAAGATTTGTTAAACTCATTCAATAGAAACCACAAAAAAGTGTTGTTTTTTTATCTATATTTATTAAATTTACTATTGTATATTAGTTCCAAAGAGGATAGAGCAGAACAAAAAAAAAACTATAAAAGGTGATAAAAGACCTTTATTATTTATTTTATTTATTCCTTTCTTTATCAAAAACAACCAGTTTTAATCGATTTTATTAGGTTCAATTACTGCTACATATTGTTATTAAACTTTTCCTATCATTTAAAGACTATTTATTTATTATTATTATTATTATTATTCCAAAATGAAATTTTATATCTGTCGAACTGAAAACAGTGCTCGAGGTTTAAAGAACGAGTTTCAAGCAATCTTACGAGAAAATGGTTGTTCTACCAGTGTTGATGTTAGAGAACGATCTGATTCATATGTTGTTGCTTGTAGTCCAAATTCTGCTGCTTACAATTTCATTAAAAGCCATTTAAAATCCGACATTATGAGAATTGAACGATAATCTATTATCATCAGCAAAAAAATAAAATATCAAAAATATGTATTCATCTTTTTTGTTATTAATATTTATTTATCATTAAATTATACATACTGCATTAACCATATATATACTGTATATATATATCCAATATTTATTGAAGTATCCATCTATTATTATTATTTAAAAATTATATCATATTAAATATATATATATATTTGAAAATTTTACACGCGTAGCTCTTTTTTCATGTTAATGTTGGTAACCTAGAATTAGGTCTGTGACGAGCGTTAAATTTTTTTTTCTTATCTCGTGATCACCACCAGATCGATATCATATCGATCACAACATCCAAACGGTATTTTAAATGTATACTAATTATACTGGTAGCTGGATCTCATTTAGATCTATTAATTGATTAATGATAGATCTTATTAAGATCAGATCAGATTCAGATGATGCTTTAATTGAACAATCGATTTTTAACTTTAATATAGCATGTATTTCTTAGTTACATAATGCACAGCTTAATTAATTTTACTAGTGTACAAGTCAATTTGAGTTTACACATGAAATAAATCTTTGACATCAACGTATATACAGTATATAGGTCAGTCATTACAGGTCTTTATATTGTACCTTTCTAAAATAAAACTACTAATTTCTACATGACTTATAGCTGCCAATGATTCTATCTTGAAATTTGGCTAAAAAAAATAAAATGTCAAAATCTATGTAGACTATACTTATAAATAGGATATTTATTGTATTTGTTTTGCGTGTATTTCTAGAAAAAAAAAAAGAGGTGGCTGGTTTTTTTTTAATCGGTTTTAAAGGAAAAAATAGCGCCGCATTCTCTATTTAAAATTTTCTTAGTTTTTTTCTCTTAGTATATTATTTGCTGACTCTTTATAACAGCCTCAGAGAGTGTGTATACTGGGTATATTTTCTATTATTACTAAGTAAGCAACAGAAATTATTTTTTTAGACTATGATATAAAAAAACATCCCAAAACCACAAAAAATATAACAACAATAAAATTTGTTTACCTAAAATTTTTTTTCAGAATATTTGAATCAGATTGATAAAACTTAGTATACAAATGTAATAGCAATTGAAATCAATCTATACTTATGATAAAATAAAAATTTTAAAATATCATTTCATTAACCAATGATATTGTTAAGTATGATTTATGGGTAGTGTTACTATCCCTGTCGAGATTTTTTAAATTACAATTGAGCACTAAAAAAAGCTTGAACCAGTGTTTTTTACCCTCAACAGATTGACTCTTTTGATTGTTGGATTATAATCCATGGATAGCTACTAATAAAAAGCACTAGTTGATTATTATAAGCATGATCATGGTTATGGTTAACAATTTAGCTGTTTCAAAAACTATTGCACCAAGAAAATTTATAAAGGAATAAGTAATGAATCTATTATAAAAATTACGAAATGAACCTTTTTTTTTTTGTTTTTATCTCTCATATATATGAATACCACCATTATCTGATACATATCATTGGACTAATTGCGTTAAGGGTTTGTGAAAATAAAGATAGCAAAAACTAGTAAAGTCGGCATAGAATAAACAAAAAATGGTTAGATTTTTTATCAATTATGAACGAAATACACCTGATGGATTAAAACGACGTTTTCGTGGTATTTTGGATAGATATGGATATTCAACAGTATCAACAGATATTAATGTCACATGTAGAACTGAAGTACCAATTTATATTGTTGATTGTGATCCAAGTACTCAATCAATGAATCGAATAAGGGAAGACTTCAAATCTGACATTTATAGGTTTGAAATGGTTCATCCTCCTTATACCTCAGTTCCTTATCGACCACCACCACCAAGAAGAAGAGCATAATAAAGGTTTAGTATCAGAAATTTAATGTTTATTGTATACATTTTATCACATCAGATTATAATAACAAATTAAATGCATTTTTGTTTTAAGTTTTTTATCTAGTAGAATTGTTTTTTTCCAATATCCTCATTATTATACTGCTAAAATAGCTAATTAACCAAGCTAATAAATTGTTGTATATATATAAATTTATAAAGCAGTGTTTATAGTAGTTTCTCTATACAGAGTTCTTTATATAAACTAGGGGTTAGTATACATAGATTTATTAATTTTTGAAAAAATTACTTGAGAAAGATTCAAGAAAACCAAGTTAGGAATACTCGCTACAATAGGTCAACCATTGCAAACAACAAGAACTTATCAAAACGATGAGAATTTATTTAAAATATATTGATTATTCAATAGATGATATATTAAAAGATTTTATGGAAGTTATGAAAAAAAATGGTTGTAAAACATCAGATGTTGGTGTAGCAGAATATTCAACTCCTGCGGCACCTTATCGCTATGAAATAATTTTAGAACGAGTTAACAAAAAAGTAAAACGATGGGTTGAAGATGAGTATGGCGATGAGATTTACAAAATTGTTGAATGAAATACTGTATAACGAGACTCTATATGTATACTGGTGGTACATACTGTATATTTATTTACCATTGAGCTACTATATATACAGGTGTATATACAGTATGTGTGTAGGCATAAAAGAGCCCTTTAAATACCAGGTATCTCGAGTTGCTGAGCTCTAGTATCTACTTGTGAGCTCTTAATGTTTATTTTTTAATATACATGCAGTTAATATTAAAATTAATAATGATAAAGTTTTCGGATAAAATTGTACAATATTGTACAATTGTACATGTGCACAAAAACATTGTTCTTGCATATACAGTATACGAGAATTTCTCTAAATAGTTCATCGTCTACATGCATATTCCCTCCATGTATCCAAATCAAGTAATCTTTTTATTTTAATATTATGTATCATATGATAATTTTTTTTTTTTTCATATATTTATACAGATTGAAAATCACGAAGCAATTATATGGATACAATATAATCCAAGGTCATCTCCCACATACAATAATATAACCAGTTTAATAATTTCAAGTCACAGAATATCATTATCTGGATTGAATATTACATGTACTTGTATATATATCGGGATATCCATGGCTCGAGATCAGAGGTGGGATAAAACCAAACCACTGGCAAATTATATACACTTAGGAATTCCACTTGTACACTAAACCTGGTATTTTACATGTGGCTTATGACAATTAATTGCGTATACTAAATATTGTATATACCCTTTGTACTGTATTTATATATACATTGTACATATATATTATATCGAATAGCACATATACTGTACCACATTATTATATAATACACTATTCTTTAAATAGTAAGAGAACTATGAAAGATAATCTAATTTAGTTAGACTACCTGGTATATAATGTAGGCAGGTCTCTGGAGTACTGAAACAAGTGCACACATGGCTATATATTATATTAATTTAGACGAGTATATAATAATAATTTTGGATTCATTTTGAGCATATGCAAGTAGGTACCGGTGTGTATACTTTGATATCACGAAAATTTATTCTTCAAAACCCTTATTTTAATTATTTTAAAATAAAGATAGCCATCTGAAATAATAAACTGTATTATTACTAAGAGTACGTAATATTTTGGCATATATTTTTGTACCGGTATTGTTTGATACATTGCTTCAGATCAGGAAATGGAACCCCGAGATATCATTCAAGCTGTCTTAGGATCTCGGGATTTGAATTGTAATGAAAAAAACATGTGTATGACGCGTTACTACATGTATCATCGGCTGGTCAATTCATAGCGAGCTCCGTTTTATAGCGGCTTATAAATAGATCACAGTAAATCAGTCAGTGTCTTGTTTACTTGTAGACAGTAAATGGAGTCTCTGCCGTGTACAATTTGTATACACACGTATCATACTGCTAACCCCACCAATTTTTATTTTATTTTTATGGGCAGCAAACAACACGCTGTTTAGGAAATGCAATTGATTTAAATAAGTTAGCATCATATTAGCTGTACAATTGTATGGAACTATGGATTGGTTTTTCTTTTGGGTAGAGTGTATATATTAACAAACATCTAGCCCTCATCTTTACCCCCATTTGTGTAAAACAATGGATAGTAAAAATTGTACATGGATACAATTTTTTTAAAAAAAACCTAAGAACTCTAGGCTAACAATAATATGCTAGGGATCATACGGCTATGACTTTTCCTTTTTTTCTTTTTTTTCATCTTCCTTCACTACCAAACATGAACAAGTGGCTACAGTACTCCTCCCACTTTAAAAAACTGGTATCCTGATCGATCTATCTGATATATTTAATTATGCTGCCTTAGTCAATATTTCGTATACCCCTATACGTTCATAAGCTAAACTAGTTTGAGTAATATCTTTAAAGAAAACTCCCATAGCATTAATTTACACTAATAAAACTACATGATATACCCATTTGGATGAAAACTTTCTTATTGATGACTAAATTCAGTTTAAATTGGTTTGCTTTGCCTCCTTTCTTTTTTTTATTTTTAACTAAATACTTCTATCCTGGTAAATATAGATCAATTTAAAAACTACAAATGTACCACCGTATTACCAATGATAAATCAACTAATATTATCTACATATTTATAAAATTTGGCAGGCTTGGGGCTTGTTGTATAGAAAACCTTTATTGTGATATGAAAAGTTCAAAAGTTCTATATAAGCCACGCATCTTGTTCATATTTCTCCCCCCTTTTATTTTTTTTTTTTTTTTTTTTTTAAGATTTTTTTTTATATTATTTCATTATCATCTTCGATAAACAATAAAATTTTTCAAATTTACAAACATAAAAATGACAACAGACCAACATATGGAAAAAGTTAGATTTACATTTGATAGTGATACAAATGTTCTTCATGAATTAGAATTTGAATTCAGTCAAATTTTAAAACATTATCTTTGTCCTAGACATGTTGATGCTCGAGAGGAACCACAATTTGATATTATTTTGATTACTGTTACAGTAGATAAAGATGCATTTGAGTTTATATTGGATAATTTTGGTACAATGTTGAAAAATGTTGAATCTTCAAGCTGGACTTGGTAAGCTTTGAGATATCTTGAACATGTTTATTTTTACCGTTAATCATAAATTAATTAATTACTAAAAACACAGTTTATAAAGAACTACCAATTTAAATTATTATATATATGGGAAGGCAGTTACCAACTATAGTTGATGGGTCAGACTTAAAATATTCTGGAGCCAAAAATAACTGGCAACATTAAAAGGTACTAAAGATAATAGATGAAGTTTTTGAATGCTATGATCGATATTGATCTTATTGCTCAAATCAATAGTATTCCAACTATTAGCTTTAAATAATTGTTAAGTATATTGGACTTTGGTAGATAGATAAGATAATAATAAACAAACAACCTTTATTTTTTCAGCAGCTAGTTAACTTGGATATAAAATCTGCATATAAGAATATAAAACCAAATGTTTTGTTAAATCCCTTTAACAAATTTTAAATATTAATTTATACAACATAATAGAAAACAGATGGTATGCTTGTTGTACTTGTACTGTGAAAGAATCCAACTGAATCCAAATAAAAAATGGAGCTGCAAGCTCCATGGTATGTATGATCGAACCGATCGGGTCTTGTCAAGCTGTACTAAAACCCTTTATGCATTTTTTTTTTTTTTCTTGAGATATTGTAGATCAATATTATCAAGGATATTTATCTAAACTAAATCCAATCCAACCAATTACACCATAGAATGCAATTTTTATGGGTTGAAATCAAACAATTGGTATATATAAGGCATGATTTACCATATATTTATGCTAACAAAATGCAAACTAACTCTCCCAGAAACTCAGTAGATTATAATTGCATTGTTCGCGTATAAACTCTAAAGGCTAGAGCTTTATTAACTTAGTATTAATATGGTTTTCAGTAATTTGGTATTAATTTAGTATACAGTAGTTTATAGAACTCCACTTAGCTAAGTTTTTAGTAGCCGATTGTCTATAGTTAAATGTACATATGAATTTGGTACACTTTTCTTTACATTGTCCAAGAAAAAAAAAAAAACTAATGTAGTGGACGCGCTTTTTTATTCTAAATATATTCGCAAAAATCCTAGGTGAAAAAAAAAAAAAAAGACAAACTTTTGAGTCAATAATTTCAGAAGCCTATCATCAAACTTCTCATCAAAAGAGGATAAATGTCTATCATGAATCAAACCGGGTCCAGATATTATTTCATCATACCCCATTAAATTTTTTTTTTTTTTAGCATAAATAAATAATCTTTCAATTTTTTTTTTCTTCTCTTTACTTTGAATTTATCAGAAAAAAAAAAAGATAAAATATTCCTAATCCTTACGACGAATTAGCAAAACCTACCATATAAATTATCTTAATAAAAAGGTTGACCAAAAATTAACCCTATACCTTTATTTCAACCTAAGATCTCAAATTCGGTGCTATATATTTTTTTTGGAATTCAACCTAGTGTTATGAATTGAAGAAAAAAAAACTATTCAGAACATCATATATATATATATCTATTTGGATCGCTATTAATTTCATTTGAATTTAAATGATTTATACTAGGTAACAAATTAAAGATTGGAAAATAAACATAAAAAAATTGAAAATGTTAAGAACGTTTTATATTATTTATGATCCTTTAAGAAGTGTTGAAGCTTTAAAATTCGATTTTCAAGGTATTTTACAAGCAAGTGGATCAAATACTGAATTTACGATTGAAGTTGATGATAGTGTACCAATTTATATAGTTCATTGTGATCCGAATTATCGTGGGTATGATGTGATTTTGGATAAATATCATGGTGATATTATAAGGATTGATAAACATTAAGATTCTAGCTATTTGTTTGGTTATTGCTAATATGGCAAAACTTTAATTTTGACACGCTATTTAACCTGTTTGAAGCTTGTTAAAAATATTTATTAATATACTGCATTGTACACTTATGATTTAACTCATCCATTTCTCAAATATATTCAATTGTCCCTTTCTTTGTAGACTGTCAAAGTTTTATGATTTTATTACAGACGGCTGATCTCTCATCTCTTAATAAGATAATGTAAGGGTTATCAAGTTTATAATAATAAAGAAATATTTCTTATGATTCTCGTATAAGCAATAGATTTTGATAGGAAATTTCGGGATATAAAATTTTTTTTAGGGGAAAATTTTTTTCTTTTTTTTTTTTTTTTTTTTTTTTTTTTTTTTTTTTTTTTTTTCATTTGTTACGCGTTGTAATAAATACCTGGAAGAAAAAAAAAATTTCAGGCACGCGATTGCCTTGAGTTTCGATTAAATATAATAATGTTAAAAGCTTGAAGTATCGGGTTTTAAGTAATCTGCCTTGATAATTGGCTAATTTTTGAGTATCTACATGTACCACCTGTGTTTTCTACCAGGTATCTATAATAAAGTTGAATTTTCTCTTCCTTTGCATAGATCTTAATTTATATGTGGGGGCCTCGCTGCTCGAGTGGGGGTTACTAAGTTCCACTTGTAGGAAATTTAGAAGCGAAATAGAGCTACAATACTGTTACTAAGACTACCTCAGGTATAAGAAAACTACCCAGTCGACCACGTACCTGGAGCAGCAGATAAGTATGACTTTTACACAGGAATGGCAGGACGTTGCTTGACCAACAGTTTTTTTTTTTCTTTGATTTGATTTAATCCAAATCATTACGATTATATGGTAATTCATAGCGTAAAAGGACATACTGGATAGTCTCATATGGTAATGTCTTTGACACTGTCATAATTCTAAATCCACCTGCACCCAATTTGTTATTATTGTAATCATTTTTATTTATTATATATTGATATATTAGCATTTAAGTTGGATCGCCTGTTTAAAAAATCCGCCATGGCTGTTGAAACATCAAAAAGTTCTAGTATACATGTACAAATTGTACACGATAGCTCATACCCAAATATTAAAGAAAAGAAGAAGTTCGAAAAAAAAATAATATTCTATATTGGATATATATGTAAAGAGAAAGGATTTTTATGGGGTTATAACTATTATAATTCAATACGTTTATGCTTTAGTGTTTGCATAACACTACACGAAAAACAAAGAAAATTCATGTAGTGGTTTTTAAATTTTCAGCCGAAAGAAACTAGCCGCACCATTGTCTCTATCTTTTTTGTATGTTTTTTTGTGGAGACGGAGCAAAGTTTCCATTCAAGGATGAATGAGCCGAGAAAACATAAATTTAAGCTTTAATACATGTCTCACATTGAAAAAATGGTGACAAGAAATTTAGAGTTTAAAAACAAAAAAACAAACACTTTTTTTAACTGATTTTTATACAAATAAAAACAAATAAATAAATAAAATATAATGGTTAGAATTAATCAACTAACACTGGAAATAAAAGCAACTGGAGGAGACATCTTACCTTTAACTAATTTCTAAAAAAAAAAAAATTAGTTATTTGGATTACCTGGATTACCTGGATTCGGTCTACCAACATCAGAGCTTACATCTGGGTCTGGTTTAGATGGGTTAACATCAGCTGGTTTATTTGGTTCAACATTACTTGGTTTTGATGGTTCACCAACATTTGGTTTTGATGGCTCAACATCTGATGGTTTACCTGGATTAACATTAGCTGGTTTTTTTGGTTCAACATCAACATCTGATGGTTTATTTAAATTTGGTTCACCAACATTTGGTTTTGAAGGTTCAACATCTGCTGGTTTTTTTGGTTTAACATCACCACCTCCATTTACTTTTGGTTCATTAATATTTGGTTTTGATGGTTCAACTTCAGATGGTTTACCTGGATTAACATTAGCTGGTTTCTTTGGCTCAACGTCAGCTGGTTTATTTAAATCTGGTCCACCAACATTTGGTTTTGATGGTTCAACATCTGCTGGTT
>JAJLUL010000074.1:29002-65870 GCA_030564325.1 Blastobotrys capitulatus | reverse complement strand
GATATTTGGTTTTGATGGTTCAACTTCAGATGGTTTACCTGGATTAACATTTGCTGGTTTCTTTGGCTCAACATCTGCTGGCTTATTTAAATTAGGTTCATTGATAGTTTGTTCTCCAACATTTGGTTTACTTGGTTCGACATCTGCTGGTTTACCTGGGTTTACATTATCTGGTTTACTTGGTTCGACATCTGCTGGTTTACCAACATCTGGATCGACATCACCAGGTTTATTTGGTTTTGATGGGTTAACATCACCAGGCTTATTTGGACTAACATTATCACTTTGTCGTTTTGCTAACTCATTGATATTATTAGTTGGTGCTGAGTAAGCTGTTAATGCTAATAAAGCAAATAAAGTAGTAGTAGTAAACTTCATTTTTATTTTTGATAGTTATAGTAAATTTTCAAAAATGTTCTTTTTTTTTTTTTTTTTTTTGAAGGGAATTGTATTGTCTTTATATACTTTATTTCTTTGTTATGAGCCAATTGAGTTTTATATTTCTTCAATTGGGTTATATTATCAATGATATTGTATAATAAGCTATATTGATTATGAAATTTCATTAAAAATTGAATCAATTGAAGTGGAAAAAAATGATGATGTTATTAACCTCTTTGTTTTATGTAGCACTCAATCTTTAAAAAAAATAAAAAGAATCAAATAGATTAAAATATAAATGAGAATCAATTCAATTATTATTTTTGCTGTTTTATTTGTAATATAGCTATATACAGATTTGGTAGATAGATTTCTTCAGTCGTGAAGTTAGGTTAATTAACTAAAAATCTATTTACAACTATTTTTTTTTTTTTGTTGATGTTTTAAACTGACACATTAAGCAATGAGCTGATCGACAATGCTAAGCGAAAGACATTCTTTCATTTATGTTTACTATCCAGGTATATCCAAGCCAATTAAAGGGAGACCATTTTACTTTTCTTTTTGTTGTATTTTCAGTTGTACTTTAGTATTAATACTAAAGTAACAATAATATAGTAACTGGAGTACAATTATCCGGATTGAAAAAGGTATGAATTTTCCGAAATAATGGAACCATTTCTACCTAATAAAATACATTGAATTTTAACAAGCTTAATATCTGGATATGGTTTTCCTTTCCTCTATCAAGAAATCAAGAAAAGTTTATCTTTTGCATGGGCAAAAACTCTTCAATTACTTAAAACTAGTCAACTGAGCTCGCTTCCTATATAAGTACGACTAATTAAAATTCGACAATTTCAATTTCAGTTAAAAGTCATGACAACTTAGAACAATGTGTATTACATGCCATTGCACTTTTATTCTGTTGTATTGGGCATTAAATCATGTAGTATTACGTTTCCCAATTAATAAGAGAACATAAAGCCTGTACAGTTAAAATTTTTGAAATTTAGAAGCGTATTAGAGACGATGTGCTTTACAATCCAGCGAATGAAATTCTTATATGCTTATAATATACTTGGTTACCATATAGACTATATATAAATTTCATAATCTCAATCTCTTGGCTAATGATTTTATCGATGATGTATTGCTTTAAGTATGCTAGTTCAGTCTTTGTAGACTAGTCTAGTATTTATAAAAAAAAGAACTCACTAGTTCATCTATAACCTTCTGTAATTTTCTGTTCAAAAGCAGTGCATTTGATATCGTGAGCTCCTGGGAGAGTATTTAATTAAAGCCTACTTACCATGCAAATTGCTAAACATAGGATAAAAAAAATAAGACAAAATCATATAATTAAGTATATATTATATGTATACTAGCTTTTCCAATTAATGGGCTTGACAAATAGTTTTGATTGCCCTTGATAATATTTCATCTAGCATATTATAGTGTGATTATTAATTGAATTACGTATATTTGAATCTGAAAAATAATCTCATTTTTTCTGATTTTTTGAAAATTTTTCAAAACTAAAACCTTATGAAGATGATTAGTGCTTGCTATGTAGTACCATTATTTTGGATTTTCTTAGAAATAATATATATTATTTTTTCAAATACCTAGGCATTTGGGAATATGGTCAATTTTTTTAAGGTACAAAAAGTCTCATATAATTTTTAATTATTCAATGGGAACCTTACAAACTATGCTAAAAGATGATTATTAAAACTTTTCTAAGGTACCATCCACTGATATAAAATTGATAGCTTTTTCATCAACTTAGACATTTTGTACCTGGATTTGTTGTTAACTAAGACATAAAATATGTCAATAAATGTTTTAAATCCGGGGAAGAAAAAAAACAAGCTGGCGCACGCTACACCATAGTGAGCCATCTGTCACCCGAAACACTTTAAGCCTGTTGTAAAGAAGAAGCAAACACCAAAATGATACCATTTTATGTTTCACCGAAATTAGTATTATTTTGTTCATTGTCCTTCTAAGTAAATGCTTAATTATAGAAACTAAACGATATGAACCCTTTATTTTTAATTGCTTAACAAATGCAATTAAAAAGAAAAAAACTTCGTCATATTATAACAAAATTTTATATATTTGTAGTATATTTGCTCTGTTAATAGGGTTCAAATTCGAGTCCCAAAAAAATAAGATATCAGCCGTGTTCACGTACTAGTAGTTTATTCTTAACTTTATTTTATATAATTAACTCAATTTGATCAACCTATTTATCGATCGATGATGTCCTTGATCGATGAACATGCTAATTATTTCCAATTGTTAACCTTCCAATCCTGTAGGAATTTGGTTTGATCAAATAATTAATATTACTTTTTAGTTCGCAATCCTTTAGTATCAAGATAATTCAAGTATTTTATCAAAACACTTTGGTGTTTACTGATGTTGCTATTATTTTTACTAAATATATACTATAGAATTAATAAGTTGTACATAAATAAAAACCCAAGTAATTCGAGAAACTATCTGTCTTGTAGTATTTGATATAAACGTGGGCAATGTTACAACAACAATATTACTTATTACACTGGATCAATATTTGATGTATATCTAGGCTTAAAACTTTAGTAAATCTCTGTTTCGGAGTTTAAAAGAAAATTAATTATGATATCTATTAGCTTTCAAAAAAATATGCTCGTGATCGATTTATAACGTAGAGTTGCATCAAAATACCAGTGATAGCTGATTTGCTGTAGATACCTTAAAATTGAATTAGATTATTTTGAAAATGTTCAGTCAAAATCTAACTAGCATATTCTATGAAACATTTATAGAAAAAAGAAAGAGAAACGATTATGGAATGTTTTATATCAAGGGTATGTTTTTGACGAGAAAAGTTCGCTTGATATAACCGAGAAACACGGGAAGTTATTTATGGTCAAATACTAATTGAAATGATGATGATAATAATAATAACAAAACAAATAAATCTTATTCAAAGAATATCTCCAAGAATAAGAATATAAATAAATTACCCTGAAATGAATATTTAAATTTAAAAAAATAACTTAAAGAATTTAAAGAAAGCTATAGCAAGTATACTTATCTTCTTTTAACAATAAAACCATGGTTTGGATTACCTGGCTTTTGAATAGATCCGTCATGGTTTGGATTACCTGGTTTTTGAATTGAACCATCATGATTTGGATTGGTTGGTTTACCAAAGCCTCTTTTTTCTGGTCTTGGATCAGAATTTGGAACATCTGGGAATGGCCAATTATTTGGATGTTTATCTCTTTTAGAAAGGATATTTTCGACATTACCAGCATCCAAAACACCACTATTTGGACCTAATGGTCTACCTTGCATTGGATAGTCTTCTGAGTCTCCAAGTGTATTTTCACCTCCACTAGGATTGAATTCATTAGGATTGAATTCATTAGTATCATCCAAAAAACCACTATTTGGACCTAATGGTCTACCTTGCATTGGATAGTCTTCTGAGTCTCCAAGTGTATTTCCACCTTCAGTAGGATCGAATTCATCAGGATTGAAATTAGCTTGGGCATGAATAGTTAATGCAAAAGTAATTAATGTAGCAGCTGATAATCTCATTTTATTTATTTTTTTTTTTTTTTAAATTGATTGATAATAGAAAAAACGTAATAGAACCAAAAATTTTAAGAAATATTGGTACCTATTTATATACTTTTTTTTTTATATAAAAAATGATGATAAAAAAAAAAGTTATAGCTAGCTCGTTTTTATTTTCTAAGACAGTGTAATTTTTGTTTTTCTCTCGCTTTATAATTGATGATCTATAATTGAGTGAAATAAGAAACTTCTAGAGGTGGTATATAAATAAAGTTGCCTATTTTTGTGTATAAATGTTGTCATTATTATCATTATAAGTTAGTTATGGTTATTTTTTTTGTTTTTCTTTTCAAATAAATTTATAAAACGGGTAGGTAGATATAATATTTATGAATTCATGATCCATGTACCTAACTTTGCTCTGTCACTAACCCAAGAAATCCGGGGAATTGGGTTATTTCTCACTGCATGTATTATCTGAACTATTATACTAACCTTTTTTTATAACACAAGTTCTACTACTAATATGTATAAACAAACATTTTTATTGCTAAATTTGGTCTTTTACATTAAAATAAAATATGGATTAATTGTTGTAGTATATAGTGTATTAGCTTTAATTATAAGTTTTTATTCTATAAAAGAATTATAGCCTATAAAACATGAGAGGGCTAACCACATCTATGAAGCAAGACAAGTAGGTTATTTACAACTGAATATACTCCACACTAAGTTTATTACCATATGTATAATATTTAGACTTATACTGTATACTGTACTTGTATACATTAGATGTCTCACTGTTTTGTTGTTTTTATTTTAACAAGCAATAACTTCGGCATTACACGTAATTGCAGATCAGGTACTGTATGAATTTAAAAAAAAAAAAAATATTCTATCCAATGTAATGGATTTTCGTACCTTATAGGCGTCTGTACCAATATAACGGTTATTAACTATTATATAATAAATTCGTATCTGTTAAACTTAAAGTAGTACTTACAGGGGTAAAAGAAAACGAATGGCATTCAAATGTCGCTGATATACAGTATTATAATATAAGAGAGAAGGGCTTTTGACTTGAACAAATAAACCCACTGGATATTATATACATGTATGTAATCTACTAACAAATAGAATTATAAATTATTTTCTTGGTGTTTCAGGTACAGACTTTTTAGGGTACCATATACGTAATTCCATAATAGTTTGATTAGCTATAATAGTATCAAAAAACCTTCAATTGACTTGTCCGTAGCCGTTATTCATTACAATTATAAGTGTCTGAGGTATCAACTTCTATATAGAGTTATTGAAACATGTATACCATGGTAGTTACAGTAGCATCATAATAGATATTTAGTGATAATCTATTATAGCAACGGCTAACATTGATATCGTAATATATGATTATAATTATACGATATTAAATATTTTTATTACAAAGAATACTTCGTAAATTAGGTACCTTTCCAAAACTAACTTGTAAGTTTGCGAAAATGTAATTATGATAAATATAACTCATAAAAGTGCTTTTTTATATTGTGAGAAATTTATTCAGCTTTCTTGCTCGTTATATTATAAGCCAGCCGTGTGTTTAAAGATCGCCATGAAAATCAGATGGTAACCAAGTTGCTGTATACATGTATAATATCCGATTCAGTAGTACATCAGATACAACTTACGTAACTACCTGGTATAAGTATCAAATAATACGAGATAGATCGATCGATATACTTGTAACAGGCTTATTATATAATAATGGCAATCATTTATCATACGGCATTTCTCAAAAAAAAAAGGTTACAATTTGAAATGAAGTTAATTATTATGAAATTTAGTATCTACTATCGTTATACCCCCAACTCAGTATTGCAATTACAGATATTCCTTCTATTGTCCTTGTTTCAAAGTACAGCTTGAATATGTACAACATTACTTTTGGAGCCCGCCACATACATGTTTCAAAAGTGCATATGGTACTTCCATATCCAGATCCAGATGGTATACATGTACCTGGTACTACTATCTATAACTTTCAAGAGGCTAAATACATAAATTTGTAATTGAAATAGTTCTTTTCAAGAACTAAGTAGTAAAGCTGTGCATGCATCGAATATTTATCACCAAATTAACACTAAAAGATATTAATAATGCTTAAGTAAATATATTTTTCACCTATAATTTGTGTATTGAAATTGAAAATGCTATGGTAAAATTTCTCATATATATAATTTATGCATGTCTTACATAATTTTGACCATGATTATAGACTAAGCAGTTATGTGTTGGCTTCGATAGTTTATCTGAGTTCTTGGACCTTCTTAGGGTATATACTAAACTCACTTCACAATTGAATTTAAATTGTCTATTGAAAAATTTCAAAACACAAGTTTTCTTGAAATATTAGAATACTAATCTTTATATATAGTCTATCAACTTTCTCAATTCAAAATTTTTTATTTTAAAAAACAAAAATAAAACCAATCAATAAATAAGATTTAGAATTTAATATGAGTATAAAAAATATTAACCAACTTCCAGCTGAATTATTAATAAGAATTTGGTACGTTTTACCACTTAATGATGCGATTAATTTTCAAAACACCTGTAATTCATTAAGAAATATTTTATCTCCAGAATTATGGTCTTGTGTTAGTATTGATATCTCATCCCATTCAGGTTATTATGATTCATGTATGACTGACACTAGTTCTAAATTTTCATGGGATTTGAAGCTTTCAAAAAAGCAACGAAGAATTAATTTAGCAGCTGTTGCATCTTCTGTTTTTGACTATTTCAATTCAAATATTGGTAAATTATCAACTAAATATATTAAAAGAGTCATTTTTAATGATTTGAAGTGCAATATTGTAAGGAATACAAAGCCTCCAACAAAGAATACACAGTCTAATGTGGCCAATATTGTAGAGTTGTTTCAATTAATTTATACACAAAAACTTGGAAATAAAAAAAAAGACACAACAATTGATAAATTGATTTTTGTTACATACTTATCTGCTACATGTAACTCTGGAATATCATCAATCTTTACATTAAAAGCATCACAAGATATTATTTTTTCAAAAATATTTTTAAACAAATTGATTGAAAAAACTACTTTGTTTATAACATCATATGCTACTAGAGTAGTTAGTCTAAGTATTACAAGTTTATCAACAAGCTTTGAATCATTTCAAAAAATTTATGATAGGTTTTATGGTTTAACTACCTGTTTAAGTCATATTGAAAAATTAAAAGTAATTGGGAATTTAGATCAAGATAATAATTTACTTGAAATTAATGCACAATATTTAAGAAAAATTTCACAATTACATCAGTTAGAAGATTTACAACTAATAAAATTAGATATAAAAAATCCATCGAAAATTAGTCAAATTTTTGGAAAACAATTAAAGAAAGTAAAATTAGATAACACAAAAATTGAATTAATACCAAATAAAAATATTATATTGAATATAGAAAAGATTGAATTACACGGCCAATTAACAACAAGTATTTTTGATATATTAAATGCTGTTCAGACACCAAAGTTAAGACAGTTTATATTAAATGATATCTCTTTATCAACTTTTAGAGATGATGAAAAGAAATTAATAAATGATCCAACTTTACAAATTCGAGAAGTCAATCTTAATATTAAAGATGAAAATAATATAATTTTAAAATTATTGAATTCATGTCTTAAATTAGAATCATTTGATATAACTATTACAAATGAAAGCCAATATTTGGTTAAAGAATGGTCAAAAAATTATCAAAATTTAAAATTTTTAAAATCAATTACTTATAATATTATTGATAAAGCTAATATTTGGGATATCGATTGGTTTAATAGTATCGCTACTAATTTGAAAAATATAAAATCTATTTTATTAAAAATTGACCCAGTTTGTTCAGAAGATTTGAATAGATTTTTAGGTGATTATATATATTGTATTGTATCAGAAGAAAGTTTATTTGAAATTTTTAATGGGTATGATATGGTCTTATGTGAATCCAATTTTGAATATTATTGGTTGGATTTAGTAAAGATTAGAAATGATATTAATCAAGCGCAAGATCTAAATTAATAGAAAGAGCTTTTTGTAATGTCTAATATTATATATTAAATAGTTAAATAAAAATATAAATAAGATATTTGTTTGTTAAAATCCCCCCTTTTTTTTTTTTTGTTAAGTAGTTTATATAATTATTGTTTTAGAAGTGGACCTAATGAAAAAGGTTCAAGTTATAAATTTTAAAAAGCAATCAATAGTATATTAAAGTTTTACTTATAGGATACTTATACACATATGTAAATATTTGGATATTACAGATTCATATATCTGTAAACTATATATGCCTCACTTTATTTTGAAGATGCGGCTCGTCAATTAAAGGATTTTGATTAGATCTATTGGCTAGGCGCCGGTCTGTATATAGAGCATATACAGATACCTATGCTCAAGGATCCCTATAGTGATAGCTAGTTCCTCAATGGAATTATGCACTAAAGAAACTAGAGCATGGATATACATATAGATATTAATAATATATATATACTGTATATTTATTTTCTTATTGCAAGAAACATTGGCAAATTAGTATCACAATGGAATGGTTATTATCCTCTTATAATAATACAGTTTTATACCTGGTAGTTGTTGAATATTTAGTCTAATAATTGATCACCAGGTGGAATGCAAGCGCGTTACAACAAAAAGTGAAAGATGTTTACTTTAAATTGTATACGCGTTTAACTTATGCGAGTGTACTTGTACATTGTACATTATGGGTTATACCACACCTGGCATGGACCCTGTACGTACAAGTATTGCTTAGACGAGCATGGAATACTAGCTATACACTTTAAAATTAAATGAAATATGCTTTAATATTATCAGAATTGAAAATATATATGCAGCCCTAGCTTATACTCATATAAATACTATAAATGAAATTGACATTAAAAATCGATAGATCTCTAGCTATACCTTAGCAGTATATCAAAAATAGACGCTCAATTAATATATATCTTGGTTGTGCTATTATCCAATCAACCTTATCTAAAAAATCATATGAAAACATTTTTAAAAAATATTCACATGTAAAATTCGTTAATATACTATATATATAGGTTATCTAATTTTTTCATATGAATTTTTTTTTACAAAAACGAACAAAAAGGAAAGAAAAAAAAACTACATAAGTATCAGAAAATTTCCCAATTTTTTTTTTTCTTGGTTTTTTGGTTCTATAAACAATTCGCCTGTTTAAAAGCAGATTAGCCAATTCTGGTGTTTAAATTTTGATAATCATTATGAAAAACAAGTGATTTTTTTTTTTGTGTTATCACACTTTGATAATAAATTTCTATTTTATCACTCTATTTTTTTTGACTATTGCACTACATAATAGTAGAAATTGGCATCTATGCCAGTAAGCTTGTACATTAATTATAACGTTACTGTACTGTAAATTTGCATCTAAGATTCCTCTATTACTAGTACAAGCTTAATCGTACTCTGTATATTATAATTTTCTAACTATCTCCTACTATATACAAAGCTATATGCATGCAACAATTGATTATTCAATCTCAGTTTACCATATTAATTAAATTCTTTAATAGGTACAAGTATGTATCACGCATGATGTTGCACTAAATATACTTCATCCATTATCATTAATTACATATTCTTATATATATGGTATATGTTACATATATACATGTCAATGATCCAGCAAATAGTATATATCTATCGGATACCTATAGTATCCATATATACTGCACATCTATAGCATATATTGGTTATTTACAATTTTAAATTTAGACGCTCATATATAAATAAGTTATTCCATGGAAAAGCCATAATGTTCTACAAATCCTAATACCGGTATAAAGTAATAAATATTAGCTTGCTCAATCAAGATTTTCATATTTTATTTTTCATATGAAAGAAGATCTACACGCTCTCGATATTAATTATTTATTTCTAGAACTTAGAATTTACAGTATGGAAGAATCCATATGATCACATCACCAAAAATTGAATAAAAACAAACAAGATCTAGATTTAGGCCAATTATATAATTTTTTTTTATCATATGATTTCTCAAATGCAAAAACTATAAATACCAGTCTAATTTTCCCGTTCTCTCATATTTTTTTTTTTTTTTTTCTTCTGCAAACAATTCGCTTGTTTTTTTAAAGGAATTCTGCAATATTTAGTCTGCTGAAGCATTCATTTTAAAAATTAAAAAGCTGGATATTTATAAGCATCTCAACAAGTTTCTGGATTTATCATAGCCTAAGTCAAAAAATCCATTATTTTTCTTTTCATATATATATCTTATTATAAATATAATATATATATTTTTGCTAAATCTTTTATATTACCTGTAGTTCTAGAACATTGTTTGTTGAAATTAAAAATTTTCATAACCCCTTTTTCTAGATAGCTACTAGTATTTCAACAATGAATTGGATTATAGAAACTAACATGTATACATGCATTAATTCATATCAGATACTACATGTGTTATTTTTAAAATACCAGGTGATAATTAGATAGTGTTAGATACGACAAGCATATTCACTATGAAACAAGTTTAATCCTCATTTCACTATTTGCAAGCCACACCATCATATCATAAATTTTTAGACACTCAAATACAATAACTACATGCTGCAGTACCAGGTATATGTAGTATATATTGGTATGCACTGACACATAAACGCGCTTTAAAAAAACCAGCCACAAAAATTAAATCTTTTTTTCACCCACAAACTTTTTTTTTTCTCCCATCTTTTAATTAATAAATTATTTTCGCGTTACATTTTTTTTTATTTCTACCACAAAAAAAACAATATAATACTTTAAAAAAAGTACTTATCACCCACTATCAGAAAAAACCTTTCTTTATGACTTGAAGAGTTTTTTTTTTTTTTTTGATAAAACAAAAATTTAATATATTTTTAGTATAATAAAGATGAGTAATAATGGTGGCCAGAAGAAAACATATGCTAGAAAAAGATCGAAATTAAGTGAATTTGGGTTATTATTTGATAGTAGTATTGATAATACTGGTACTAATTCTATTTCACCGAATAAAAATATATCAAATAAGGATAATATCGAATCTAAAAGTATAAAAGAAGGTGAAAAAGATGATAAAGATCAAGAGTTTAATAATTCAAAAAAGAGAAATATTAATGAGGTTGTTAATTCAATTACATCAAATAAACGAATTAGTAGGAAAAGTTTAGTTGAAGAACAATCAATAGATACAGAAAAAAAAGAAGAAAAAGATGAATATGATGATTTTGATTTGGATAATTTTGATGATTTATTTCCAAATATGAGTAATAAAATGTCAATTATTAAAGTTCCTGGACAAGATCAAAAAAATACTACTACTAAATCAAAAACAAGTACTACAACTAAAAAACCACCTTCAAAACCTACGAACACTGGTAATAAAACACCATTAACTAGTAGTAGAACCAATTCAAATAAATCTTTATCAGCATCAAGAACAATATCAACAGATTTATCTTCACCTATTAATTCAAAGGCAATTACTAAACCAAAGACACCAAATACAACATCAAAAATTACCAAATCTACAATATCAGGTAGTACTAATATTAAAGTTCCTTCATCAATTGGTGATGATACTTTACCAAGAACAAGAAGTACTAGAAGTACAAGACGATCTTTAAGTACTGCCAATACACCAACTAAATCAACAACTCAAATTAATAGAATTGAAAAAGATTTAAAGATAAGGGATAAACCTGAACAGCCTAATTTTTCTACTGTTAATAAAGCTAAGAAAGCACAAAGTACTACTTCAACTACTAGTACTATTAGTACTATTACCACTGCAAAAACAAAACCACCTGTAAAAGTAGAACAATCAAAAAAGATTGAATCAAATCAACCTGCAAAATCACAACAATCACAAAAAGTACAACAATCAACAAAAACAGGACAATCAAAACAATCTACTAAAACAACCCAATCAGATCAAAAGATAGAAACTACTAACAACAAATTACATAAAATAGAACAAATTACTAACACTATAGACCCTACTAACATAAAAAAATCAACTGAACCAAAAAAATTAAAAAAATTACATAAACCAACATCAACAGAAGAAGATGCATTTGCAGAATTAGATTTTGCATTAGAATCAAGTACACAGAAATTAAAGAAAAGTCCAAAGAGACCTCAACAAGTTAAAAAACCAAGATTTTTAACTGAAATTGCTGAGGAATCTTTTACTCCATCACCACCACCATTACCTTCATCATCATCCAATTCCCCACCTCCTGCAACAATACAACCACCTGAACGAGTTGCAGAATCAGGGTTACGAAATAAATTGAAATTTTTAAATTCATTAAATAAAAGAACTTATGGAAGTTCAAGAACTTTTATACAAGATGAAAATACTGATGATGATATTGATTCAAAGACACAAGAAATTGAAGAAGAAATTATTACTTCAAGTGATAATGATATAAATAATGATTCAATTGCTAATATTCAAAATATTAATGATTTAAGACAACAAGGAGGTAATGCACAATTTATTAGTGATGTTGAATATATTATGGATGGGATAGAATCTAGTAATATTAAATCCAAAATTAATACAATAATTGAATTAATTGAAAAAATTAATCAAGATGAAAATTTTTTAAAAAATTTTAAATCAAGTAAATTTCTTGTAAATTTATATGATAATTTAAAACAATTTCATTCTGATAAAATTTTAAATTTTTTAATTGGATATTTAACAAATAAATTACTTTCAAATAATGATTTTATTGCAATTATGTTAATTCGAGATTATGAATTAATTGAATTTTTTTTTAAATTATTAAAAGATGACCAAGATTTTAAAGATTTTAAATATAATAATAAATTTTTAAAACAATCAATTGAAGATATTATAAAAAATGATAATTTAAATGATAATAATATTAAAATATCCAATCAATATATTGGATTAACAGGATTAGTTAAATTACAAAATATGAATACAACAGTTCAATTGTTATTACAAGAATATTATAAAGAACAAAGTAAATTATTATATTTTTTAAAATTATATGATTCAATAATTGAAAATGTTATTATTAATATTGAAGATAATAAAGACAATTCAAATTTATCAACATTAATTTTTATTATATTACAAATTATTTTTATTGTACAAATTAATAATGATCCAAAAATTATTATACAAGAATTTGAAAAAATTAATAATATTGAATTATTAATTAAAATACCAATTTTATTTTTCAAATCTAATAAAGAAAATGAATCATTACAAACATGTACCGAATTAATATTAAAATTATTTGTTATATTATCAACACAATTTGTATCAATTAATATTTTACATTATTCAATTTTTAATAATGAATTATCATTATCAATTTTAAATTATTTAACTGAAAAAGATTTTGAAAAAATATCTGGTTCATTATTAGTTTATTTATCTGGATTATTATATAATTTAATTGATTCAGAATCAATTAAAGAATCATTATTATTATCAACCAATTTTTTAAAATTTAAAAATAAAATTTTACAAGTTGAATTAAATAATCAATCACAAAATTTTAAATCTGCATTATCATATTTATTTTTAATTTTAAAACGATTAAATATTAAAGATGAAAAATTACAATATTTATTAGATAATTGTTTAGATAAAACTGTATCAAAATTAACACAATAATATATATATATTTTATTTTCTTCTAAGGAGCAATTCTATAAACTTCAAAATCTTTATCTAAACTATCTCTTGAATAAACAAATCTATCATGAATTCTAGATTTTCTACCTTGAAAAAATTCCCATTCTAATGGTTTTACTTTAATACCACCCCAAAATGGAGGACAAGGAATATTCTCTTGATCTTTAAATTTATTTTCAATTTCTTTTAATTTATCTTCCAAAACTTGTCTTGATTCAATTCTTGTTGATTGAGGGCTTGCCCATGCACCTAATTTAGATTCTCTTGGTCTAGTATCAAAATATAATTGACTTTCTTCATTTGATAAAAATTCAACTAAACCTTCAACTCGAACTTGTTTTTCTAAATCTTTCCACCAAAAATTTAATGATACATAAGGATTAGTTTTAATATCTTGAGATTTTTTACTTGTACCCCAATTTGAATAAATTACAATATTACCATCATTATCTAATTCTTTCATTAAAACTGTTCTTGAACTAACTCTACCTTCTGGTAATTTACATGTTGAAAAAGTTAACGATTCTGCTAATGGGATTGATTCACATGCTTCTTTATACCATTTATGAAATAATAAACCTGGTTTTGATTCCAAATCTTTAGTATCTAATTCTCCTTTTGTATATTGTTCAGTTTTTGGAGCAAAAACTAAATCATTTTCTCTACCTTTTGGTTCTGTTGTTGAAGATGAAGACATTGTTATTGATCTGGTTATGAAATGTTTATTTGTTGTGATGAGTGATGAAAACCGTTTGAGCATTTTTTTTTTTTTTTCTTATATATTTTATATCAGTTTATTTTTTTTTTTTTTATACTACTATTGCGGGTACAAAGAGATTTTTATACTTGGGGTAACTTACAAGCTTACTATTAAATGCGCAATGTTAAGGATCAAGCTAGTGGAAGATCAAATTACGTGGGGCAATATTTTTTTTTTCATACCCAGGTTTTTAAACTCGGTACCTATTTATCATTTATAATTTGATAGTCATATTGGAAAGAGACAATTTTAATACACAAAAAATTAATATTTTATTCTTTATAAATATAAATAATAATATGCTAAACTATTTAGTTTTTAATGCTGGGCTTGTTCGTTGACTACTTATATTGTAACCCAACATTTCTCTATATTCTTGTTCATGATGATGATTAACAGAACCACTTAAACCATCATATTCAATAAATTCTTCAACTTGATCATAATCTTCATCATCAATACCTTCATGATGTAAAGTAATACTATTAAAATTCATAAATGGATCATTATTAATATCTCCATTACCAACATCTTGTTTTTTCAAAACAATTGGTTGTTTAAATGCATCATCACCACCACCATTATTATTATTATTAGAAGAAGATTCAATAGTAGTAACTGAATCTTCTCTTTTTGCTTTTGTATCAAATACTGGAACAATTGGTGGAGTTTGATTTCTTAATAAAGCCCATTGAGTATTTTTAAAAAATCCATGTGCTTTAATATCACTTGCACCAGCTTTACTACCTAATCTTTTCCTTTCATCTTTAATTAATAATTTTCTAATAATACTTTTACATGCCGATGAAATAGGTGTTGAACTATCAGTTGGGAATGAAACATCTTTCTTTAAAATATTTGCAAAAGTTGAATTTCGATTTTTACCTTTAAAAGGAGTTTTACCAAATAACATTTCATATAATAAAATTCCAAGTGTCCACCAATCAACTGCACTTGTATGACCATTACCTCTAATAACTTCTGGTGCAATATATTCTTCAGTACCAACAAAACTATTAGTTCTAAAATTTGCAATACAAGCTTTTGTATCAATTGCTGGTAAATTATTTGATGATGATCCATTACCTTTATTAATAATTGTTGGTGCACCTTCAGAATCACTTTGTTTACTCAAATCAAAATCACTCAACATAATATGACCAGATTCATGTAATAAAATGTTTTCTGGTTTTAAATCTCTATAAATATAACCCATTAAATGTAAATATTCTAATGCTGCAGTTACTTCAGCAGCATAAAATTTGGCATCAATTTCTTTTAAACATTTACCTTTTAAAGTTTGTAATGCTCTAAAAAATTCTCCTCCCATACAATATTCCATACATAAATATAAATGATCTTCTGATTGAAAAGAATGATATAATGTAACAATAAATGGATGATTTGATGTTGCCAAAATTTCTTGTTCTGCTAATGCTCTTTTAATTTTATTTCTTCTAATCATTTCTTTTTTATCCAATACTTTCATTGCATACAAATTATTTGATTTTTTCTCTCGAACTAAATAAACTTTACCAACATCTCCTTTACCTAATAATACAATTTTTTTAAAACTTGATGGTTCAACTTCAACATCTCGAATTTTTGTACTATTTGATGAATATGTTCGATTTGTTCTACTACCTGCTCTTGATCGAGTTCTTGGAGTGGTTGTTGATGATGATATTGATGGAGTTGATAATGTTTGTTCTTTTTCTGATTTTTCTGATACTGATGGAATATTCATTGCTGATGCTGCTGCTGCTGCGGCAAGATTATTATTATTAGTATTGTTGTTGTTATTGTTGTGATGAAACATTCCTTTAACACCATTTGGTGCACTAGCAACACGTCGTAAATTTCTTGAAAATAATCCTTTAGTTGCAACTGGTTGTGGAAGTTCTAGATTCATTGGTTGTTCGTGTTCGTTATCTTGTGATGGTTGTTCTTGTTGTTTTTTTGAATCTTCTAGATTCTCTGGTTGTGGAGATGATGAATTATTTTTTTCGTGTTGTTGTGGTTGTTCTAAAGAATTATTATTATCGGCATCTTCAACTTTTTCTTCTTCTTCAGATTGATGGTGTTGCTCATTTTTTTCTGTTTCATTTTCTAAAAATGCATTTTTTACCGATTCGGTATTATTATTACTATATTCTTCTTCTGTTATATTAACAGGGGTTGAAGTTCCTGTATTATTAGTACTACCACTTGCTGTTCGTTTTTTATTGTTGTTATTTTCATCTAATACAACAGCTGCAGGTGATGATGGTGATCTTAATCTTAATAACCTTGATAATTTTTTTGGATGATGCTCATTATTAGTAGTATTATTTAGTTCTTCTTCAGTTGGTGTATTGACTCCAGTTGAATTATTTGAATGTTCACCAAGTCTAAATAAATTACGTAATTTTTGTGGGAAATTTGAAGATGATGAAGATGATGATGAATTTTGATGTTGTATTGCAGGTGGTTGTGGTGGTGGTGTTGATGCACTAATTGGTGATGATTCATTAACAGGTGTTGAACATGAGTCTGGTGGTGTATTTGATGATGATCCTTCTGTTGTTGTGGTAGTGGTAGTAGTGGTTGTTGATGCATAAGGTACAGTCATTGCTCTTGATCGATTTTTATTATTACTTATTGGAGAGTTTTGATGACTTGATGATGTTGAATTTGATGGTGAAAATGATGTTGAATCAATTATTGGAGTTGATAAATTGTTATTGTTGTTAGTATTATTACTAGAATTAGTGGTGAAACTTTCTTCGTTGTCACTATTAGTACCAGAATTACCACCTCCAGTCATTGTATTAATAAACCTTAATTTTTTTTTTTTTTTGTTACTTCAATAATGCCTGTTTAATCTTAAAAAGTGGTACGTTAAATACTTTTATCTACCCAAGATTCTTTTTCTTTTTTAATTCTAGTCTTTTTAAGAGATTCAGTTAGTAAAGAAAAAAAAAAATCGTTGAAGATGAGGGGTAAATTATATATATATCTCTTTCTCAATTCTTTTTTTAATAAGTTTGATGAATTCTACTACTATAGTATTGCCTAGGTATTTCTTCCAAAAACTCTAATACAAATAACAACCCTCGATTAGATCCCTGTCTATTCTATTTTGATATAAAGTTCAAAAACAAAAAAAAAGAGATTGGATTTTCAAAAACAGGGTTAAAATATACTCTAGTTTTTTCTATTACAAAATTACTAGTAGTACTATAAATCCCACTTTATTTTTTTTTTATGATCTGAGTTTGATTGATAAGTGTTGTGTGTTAGTAACCTGGATTTTTTTGAGTTAGATTACCGAAAACTTTCTAATAAATGATCTTAAAAATTAAAAACTCTTTTATATATTCTTTTGATCAATTATTATCAATGTTAGTATTGCAATGTGATGATAGATTGGAGTCAAAAAAAAAGTTGCAAAAAAAAAAAAAGAAAGAAAAAAAATATGCAACAAGAGAAAAATAAAATACTATAATGGGTAGTTAGTTATGAGATGGTTAGTAATATTAGTGCATATTAAACGGTTGGGTTGGATTTTGCTTAATGGAACGGACAAAATAAATCGGCGGTGCTTTTCCCTTTAAGCTTTTGTAATTTACAGATTAGATTTTACAAAAAGCAGCCATTTTTTTTCTACCATTAAAATGGTACTTTACTTTAAATTTTGGAGTAAACTTTATTCTCAATTTAACTAAATAAATTTGAATTATAAAATTATAACATTTTTGAATCCTCGATAAAAATTCTTTACAATGAAATCGATGGATTGTTAAATGTTCGATCATCCATCCATCCTGATGGGGGGCAGCTACTCATTTCGGTGAAAATAATTTTTTTTTTTGGGATACAAAAATAGCCACGTTTTTTTGATCAAAAAAAGTGGAGTTTTTTTCTATCTTTCTCTTGATTTAAAACGGTATTTCCGGGCCGGAGTTAGACTAGCTTAAACAAGATAAGCGGACGTCGATGATGAGATTTTCCAGGTGTTATATATTGATGATGATGCTGTGACGAAGCCTTTTTTTTTTTTCAAACAGTGTCTGTGTGTGTAAATATTTAAGGAGGTCCATTGAATTAATAATATGAGACATCTTGATTTTGATTATTTGCCGGAAACCGAATTATTTTGCAACTCATTCTTATTTTCAACAGACTACCACTCAGGAGTTATAGTACTCAACAGAATAAACAAAAATAAAAGAATAAGGTCTGTGTGTAACGTGTGTAGCCCAACTTATTAGGGCAATTAGTTGGAACATTATTTTTCTATCTCATTATAATTCAAAATCTCCAAAACTTCATTTGAAATATCCATCATACCAAAAGTTATTAACCTATCATTATATCTTGGAGTTTCATATAATAAAGTATCACTATTAGAAACTTTAACATCAGTTTTAGCTAATTGATCATCGTGATTTAATTTTTCATCTTCAAACCATTCAATTAATTTATTCAAAACATGTAAAACTCTTGAAAAAGGTTTTTGATTTTTAATTGCCAAATTTTCTTTAGATTCAATATCTTGTAAACAATATGTAAATAATCTTTTTTCTTTATCATCAATTGTATGGATTTCAGATTGAAATGTTATAATTGGATAATAATCATAACTATATGGTCTTCTATTATGTATATAACCTGGTTGTAAATATTGTCTAATATTTGAATATTTGGTAAAATTTATTTCAAATCGAAATATACCATTAAAATATGGTGAATCTGGATTTCTAATAAAAATAATCCCTTGCCAGGGGTCTATTGAATTATTATTTAAAATTTTGTTTGTATTTGGTGTGTTATTTGGTGTATTATATGATGATTTTGATGGTGTTGATGGTTGTGAAGATGCAGAAGATGTTAATTTTGGTGGTACTGGTATCAGGTATATTCCTGGTGGACAATTTAAACTAACATAGTTGCTTGATATTGGTTAGCGCTTAATTTGGTTTTGTAGTATTAACTTACAATTCTTCTAGTAAATGATATGATTTTGACATATTTTAAAAGTGAAACTAACCAAAAAAAATTTTAAAGAATTAAATGTGGGGTTTGTCGAGGGTGGAGGGGTTAGAGTTTATATTTTAGCAGTTATTGATAAGTACCTGAATAAGGGTAATTGATAGGTGTCACAATTTAAAAAATGTCTAATGCTTCTTTTTTTTATTTTGGTCTTAAAAATCGAGATCAAGAAAAAACGTTGACGTTGGGAATTAGAAACACTAAAATTTTTTTTTGCAACACCAAAAAAGAAAAAAAAATTTACGTGTTTCAAGTAAACAAATAAAAAAAACACGCTCGATTACATTATATATCATTAAGATTATAAAAACTTGAATGTTTGGAACTCTGCAATCTAGGGAGCCTATTGGACCTCAAGAATTACAACCTGAAAAAGAATCATTATTTAAACCAATTAATTTGGATATCGATATTGATTATGAATATGAATATAGTTATCAAAATGATGATGATATTATCAACGATCCATGGCAATTAGAACCAAAACAATGCCATAAACCGATTGAAAACTATATTATAGATTTTGAATTTGAAAATAGTGAAGAAGATGATGGTTATTTCGATTTTAATGACCTACCTAGTGAAGAAGAACAAGATACTACTAACAATTGGGAATCATTCTATAATATAACCAATCTACCAACAACCAACCACCAAACCAAATTTTTAAGTGAAATAGATTATAAACAATTTGATTCAATATTAATAAATAATAATAGTAAATCGATACCACAAGAAAAATTAATTAATTGTTTATATAATTTGGTATTAGGAAGACAATCATTAATGTATTATTTTAGTAATAAAAAAATGATTTTTTTACCAATCAATAATTCAACAAAATATAGATTAGAAGGAATAACATGGCAATCAATTGATAAAATAACTCAACAATGTTTAAAATGTGGTAGTCAATTAAAAAGATTAAAATATACTATAAGTATTATTAATAATAATGATAAAGATGATGAAGATAGATCTATTTTAATTGCTTTCAGTGATTGTATAGATTTAATTATAAAATCTATTGAATCATATTTAACAATTAATAATAAAAGATTGAATCTATTAGAATTAAATAATTTAATTCAAAAACCTTGTCAAATTATTGATTTATTATCAAGAATTGTTGGATGTCATGATATTACAAGATCAATTAAATTGAATAGATTACCTGATAATATAAAATTAATGAATTCATTATATTCAAGAACATTAATTTATGAAATGTGTGATTATAAATTATTTAAATTATGTCAATTATTATTATTAAGAACTACATCACCTTATTTAAATAAAATTGATGATATGATTGGATTAGGAAATTTAAAATTAATTGATACAAAATTTGAATTTATAAAAAGAAATGATGAAAATGATGAATTTTTAATCTTGGAAGATAAAATCCCAATTTTTTTACAATCTTTTGCAGAAGATATTTGTTTAATTATTCAATATTTTTGGTTATTTTATAAATATGGTGATTCTGATACTAATAATTTATTATATCATTCAAAAAAATATCAATTAAAATGGTGTTTTAATTCATTAGATGTTTCAAAAATGGAAAAAGATTTGGAAAATTATAAATTAAATTTTTTAAAAAATAATTTTAATGAACCAAAACAAGAGAAAGAATATACTAATAATGAAAAAATTGATTTATTAATTAATCAAATGGATTCAGAATTAAATTTTAAAGAAAATGATGCTTTACAAATATTATGTGATTCTATTTTAAATAATAATCAACAATTAGAAAATAAAGAAAATAATATACCAATGGAAATTGTACCATTATTATCTTTTAATAAAATATTTCAATTACAATTAAAATTATCAAATGATTTAGTAATGAAATTATTTACACAAGAAAATGAGTTGAATCTATCTTATCATTTAAAATTAATTTATGATATTATGTTATTAAAAGACGGTGAACTAGTATTAAATTTGGAAGATTCAATTTTTAATAATTTATTTAATTATTGGCCACCAAATGGTAATAAAATTAATAATTTAATATCAAATCATGTTGAAAAAGCAGTTTTAAAATCACATAAATTATCAAAATATAATTCAACAATTATAAATTTTGGTTTAAATTATAATTATGAAAATAAAGATATTAATAATATTAATTGTACAAATTTATTAAAAATGATTCATATAATACCAAAAGCATTAACAATTATATTAACACCAAAAGTTCAAAAATTATATCAATTAATTTTTAATAAATTATTAAAATTATTAAGATTAATTCATTATACAAAATCAAAATTACTTAATCAAGAATATAAACATTTTATTTGGTGTCTTGGGAATTATTATCAACAAGTTATTGATTATCATTTCAAACATTTAAATCAATCAAATTTAAATGATTTAATAAAACAAAATTATCAAATTATAAAAAATTTATCCAAAGATTTTTTTATATTTGATAATAATATTTCTGATTTAATTGATAATATTTTACAATCTATTTTATTAAATGAATCAATTAATTCTTTAATAATTAAACTTGTTTATTCTATTTCTACCAATAACTCACCGCCAAATTCAATATCTTCAACATTATCATTTTTGTTAAATTACAACCATTACTACGATCAATAGATATTTTACTTAGTATCAAAAAACAAGTATATTAATTACAAGTAAAAAAAAATTTTAAAAAGCACCTGTTTCTTTTTTGTTCTTTTTTAGAAAATCATCTCTCTCTCATCACAAAAAAATTAATACATTAATAAAGAAATATTTTATAAATAAATTTATCGAGAATAAGAAAAGACATTCTTGATCAAACCGTCTTCTTGAGCTAATCGATTGATACAATCATCAGATTCACCTCGACCTCGAACAAAACCACATAAAGCATAAGTAGTATTTGATCCTGGAATAGCTCGACCTTCTTCATCAACATTAGCAATGTTTAATTGAATGGAACCGTGGTCTTTAGCTTTAATGATTCGGTTGGTAGCTGAGCATTTTCTTGGGACGTATAATTCGACCAATTTACCGTCGGTGTTTTCCATTTTTGCTGTATATGTTTTTTGTCTATTGGATGGTTGGTGATATCAAAAAAAAAAAAAATTTTGAAAATTGTAAAAAGGTAAAGGAAAAAAATTTGTCAGTATTGGGGGGTTGGAGGGTGGTAGTGGTGCATAGTAGCAGGTAATTACTAGCAGTGCGCTATTGTTTGCATGGTACAGCTTGAAGAAGTATAATAAGCTTAAAGGTTTGTTATTGGGAGTTAGAAATATTACATAATCAATTGAAATTTTTATTCTAATTTAAGCTGTATTAAGGTTTTAGTGAGGCTTAAATGTTGTTTCACTTTTTATAAAAATTTTTTTTCCAAGAAAATTGAAAAAAAAAAAATTGAATTGTGTTTTGTATAGTTGTGGTATTATTTTAGCTCGATAAGAAAAGGCTTAAGCTGTATGTAGTAAAGGCTTTGGGAAAAATATGTGTACCGCGCGAGTGTGGTTAAAGTTAGGGTTTTTGTAACCCTACCTTCCTATTTTGGATTTGGGTGAGTGTAAAAATATTGTTTCAGCCGCATGGATTTTGAAATTTTTTAGGCGTAACTAGTGCTTGAAGGTTGTTTAAGCAGTGTTAAGGAACTTAATGATTTATTCAAACATGTCGATAGATTAATGATTTTTTGAGATAAAAGTATAATATGAAATCAATATATAATTTGGTGTAAATATATTGTTATATAGTTAAAGTTATGAAATATTGATCAATAGGGTTGTAAATTAATGTGTTGTTATGAGGATTGGTTTTTATATTTATGCTATAAATATAAATTTATTTGTAAAGTAGGACAAATGTATTAATCAATATTCTAGACATCTTTATGGGAATTGTATACTGATAGAGAAATGTTTACTGGAGATATATACATAGATTTAGTTAAACAACTTTTATAATAGGATTTAGAAGTTTGATTCGAACTGATGTACAAATGTACATGTAAATTGTAGCTGTAATTATATCAAGCTGCTAAAAAACGCTGATAGTTGCCAGTATATGTACTAGTACTGCTTCATGAATGTTATTAAAATTAGTCATAATTAGGTCTAATTACACAGGTTGCATTTAGATTATTTCTCTTAAGTAATTAGTCTCCATAATATCCAGGTTAATTAACAATTATTTAGCTCGAACAATATAATTAACATCTAACATACAATTGTACGTGTATAATCAGCGCACGTCTCGATAATAGCATATACTAGCTACGTATATTATAGCTATCATGGCAGCTGTATATATATGTATAGACGCGTTCGCTATAGCTAGTTGTATCCATTTTAATTATAAGCTTGGAATGTATAGATTACTATATATTATATAATATTAATTAGTTGTGGTCAATCATTGCTGTGACTCAATCAATATTTAAGTTAAGTACAGTATATACATGTATATATATATATAGTATATGTATACAATTGTACATGTATATGTATAGATCTCGGCATCATTACATTTCATTTACTGTAAACCTGATCGATATTTGAATATTCTCGAACTATATGTATACTTAGTTATTAAATCTCAAGTTCTTATAGGTGTATACTCTAACCGAATATAGTAGTCTAAATTTAATTTAGTCATCAAATATATATATATATTAAAGTAAGTGTATAAATAGCTCAAGTATGGTGAAGTATCTTCATAGATAGATCTAAACTATATTATAAATTTTTTTTCAGAATCCATGCATGGTGGTAAGGGATGTTGTAAACCAAACTTCTCGCTAGGCTATAGCTATATGTATGTTAAAAAATGTTAGAATTAATGAACCCCTCCATATATATGTGTGTTATAATATATCAATTTAAAGGATCCTAACTTACCAGGTAGTTATTGGAATTCAAAGTTTTATAATGGTATGTTATCGGATAATACTGACTCTTCCAAACAACTCCCACTTGATTTGTATTCCCTAAGAGCCCTGATATATTATATTGACTTAGTAACCTTTATATTGAAAATAATGATAAAACTATATACCTAGTACCATATGGTACCTCCATGCATATGCTACCCTCTTTCTTTCTTTCACAAACTTTTACAGATATCTAACCGCCATATACATATACATTTATCTATTGATTAATATTTGAGTACTGTACCGTGAAATACCCTCGAAAAAATTATTACATTTAATTGGTAATCTGATCTATCCACTTTCATCTAGTCTATATGTAATTTATATTCAATCAAGAATCTACTAATTAAAGATCTCATTTAATTTGATGTTGTTTTTTGTTTACCCCAGAAAAAAAAAAAAAAGTACCGTTGAAGCCATACTTATGATCCAACCCACCGATGCATTAAAAGTAATTAGATTTGGATAGAAAAGATAGAAATCGGCATATAATTACTTTTAATGCATCGGTGGGTTGGATCATAAGTATGGCTTCAACGGTAATGTGGGTCAGAAACCTTTCAAGTAGCATATGCGCGCATCGGCGGACGTACGTCGGCTCGGCTCATCAAAATCATCAATTAGAACAAAAATTTTAAAGATCTTCACAAATTAATGCTTAATTACCACTCAATCATTGTTTACCCCAACTTTTTCCTTTCAAGCTGATGTAAGCAGCACCTAGACGACCACCACAATAATGACAAACAACAGATGTATCAGAAACGTTAAGGCCGTCCTAGCTCGAATTTGTAAACGTCCAACCGTAACAGTAAAATGGTTATCTGTAGTCCATTTAATAATCAGCACTATTTGGAGTACTAATGCCCTAATGTAATGTTGTATAAATTTGTAGGTTTTTGAGCCATTACTAAGAAAAAACGTGCTTCGATTTGTTGCGCTTTTTGGTCCACTGTCCTTATTTTGTTTGTTTCCCAAGAACAAATGAGAGCTTACCAGCAGCCGCACATGTCATTTGGTAGGCTTACAAAGCACACCTGGGAGTCAGTTACAAGTAACAGTAACTCTAGGCTTCATAAAAACACATTTTTGTTAATTGTAGGTATCATTTGATTAAACGGGACACCATGAATGGTGCACGGTGGCGCAAAATGGCACGAGACACGATAAAGGGAAAAAATAATATCCATTCTACTGTATCCAGTGTATATATATATGGGCTTGAGCCGCCTAATAAGTGATTTAAATTGTCTCAGAAAGAAAAAGAGAACGAGAAAAAAAAACGTGCTATTAAAAACTTGATCTCATTCACTATCCAACATCCATTGCCCATTTATTTCTGCACCCTAATTTAATTTATTTGTAAATGAATAGTTACTTGCCAATGTAAACGCTAGGCTTGGTCTTGGTTGATTATGAACGAATAGTATCTCATATACCTTTACACATGGTTATAATTCAAAAAGAAAACAACTACTTATAATATATTTAAGTATATCAGAAGTAGCCGAATACCCTTGAATATTATGATAATATAACTTAGGTTCTACAGAGTAGGCATGTAAAAACTAAAGTATTTAATTAGTACACATGTATATATTTCGAATGTATCTATCAAAATACTTTTTATATATATATCTTGCTATAAAAATAAAGCTTGCTTTATAAGCTTGCTATGAGGTATACAACTTGGACATACAACTTAAAACAGGCTTGTACCATCACCCCATCATATGCATCATATCTGATGGCAAAATATCTTAGATACACACTACATTTTAGTCTAATGCTGCACTTTGGTATGTACTTCATATACAGTGCTATTAGAAACCGACAATAAAAATTCAAACAATAGCATCATCGTCATCACAACTTTCAACAAATGGTAACTCCCACATTGTAAAAATCATTGGATGTGGGGGATCATTTAATAAATACTCAAGTCCATAAAAAACGTGCACACATGTTATATAGTTTATTCTCCTTGCAACCATGATAATCCTAAGTTGGTATATACAATCTACGAACGTCATTAACAGAATTTACTTTAAGTCGTGGATTTCTATTGACTTTCTATAATTGTAGTATAATGTTAAGAATATCTCGTTAAATACGAATAATCTCTAACATGTTTTGAAAAAAGGATTAAACTTAACATTACTATTTTGGCAGTATTCATGAACTCTAAACTTGAGATCAAAAATCTAGAATTAATCTTACATAAACAGTACGGTATTAAACTTTATTTTATTCTGAACATATATGTATACATGTAGAAATATTGTATTACCTCAAACTTAGCCTGGTAATATAACGGCCCCTATAAACATCACAAACTCTAATTACTTTATATGGACATATTTATGATTTCTAGCTACAGTGCATTAAGTAACTGTTAAAACATTTTCCATTTTTCATTTACTTACATCTAATTTTTTTGATATACGACAGAATCTATAATTAGACTTAAAAAATATATGTATCCATTGCAATGATAGTCATGACACCAAATCGAAAGCTACTAAAAGCTAAGCCCATTTTTGGTAATCAATCCACAGTGTGCCTAATTTACACTAATGTACACTAATCATTAACAATCCATCACCAGCATCGCTACGATCCTTTTTTTTTTCAACAAACAAACTAAAGATGTCAGCAGGTCCTATTCATTTCTATCCATCGACTCAACAGACTATCCTGGATCAGATATTAGTTCGTTAGCTTAAAAAAATAAGTACAATATATTTTGAAACAATGTAGGCCAGGGGTTCATCTTTTAAATAAAAAAAAATCCAGCCGCCGTCTTTCATATTAAAGGAACCTCCGACCGATCACGTTTCTTTTTTTTTTTTTTTGCTTTTAAACGCCAGCACATTTTTTTTTTTTTTTTCGCTTTTTTTTTTTTTTTTTTTTTTTTTTTTTTTTTTTTTTTCCAACAACCAACTTAAAAACACATTTTAATATTATTAAAGGTTGTTTTTCTTTTTGGAATATAAAGTGTTTTCTATTATAGAAGAAAAAAATATAAATACCAAAAATACCAAAAATCTAATTTTATTTTTTTTTTTTGTTTTTCTCGCCTTTTATTATTATTATTTAAAAAAGCCTTCTTTTTTTTTTTTTTTTTTTTTTTTTTTTTTTTTTTTTTTTTATCTTATCAACCCGTTGAAAGAAAAAAAAAAAGAACCAAACTCTCTCTTTTCTTATTTTATTTATTTTTATTTAATTCTTATTTATCTATTTAAAATTTTTTTATTATTAGTAGTTAGATGCTATCATTCAGTTTACTAACAATTTATTACAAACATTATCATTCAACACGATTATTTCACCATATGTAAATGAGTTTGAGTTCTACAAGTACAACAACAAGACCAATTGACGTTTTATCAACATCACCATCTACTACTACTACCACTACTACTAATAAGAATGAGTTTGAAAAAATAATGAATAATAATAATTATCAAAAAAGAAGTATACCACAAGATATACCAAAAATCAAAACAACTAGAGTTATAACTGGTTGTCAATCTTTTGATGATAGAAAATTTCCTATTACACATAATAGAGTTCATCATCATTCACAATCAAATTTGCATAATTCTTCTTCTTTATTAGCATTACAACAACAAGAAGAAGAAGAAGATAATTCAATTAGTTTACCAAGTTCAATTATTTTGGAAGAAAGTATTCATTCAACTAGTTCACCATTATCATCATCAATTGGTTCTAATTCAACTATTGCATCCGATTTAGAAGAAGAAATTGAAAATGATGATAATAATGATAATAAAGAAAGTACTACAAGATCAAGAAAAGCATCCAAATCATTAAGATTATTTAAAGAAAATGATTCAAATTCTGATATTAAAGAAGAAATTAATAAAGAAGAATTTTTAAAAAAAGATAATGAAAATGCAATTTTAGAAAGTCCAAAAAAATCTAATAGACAAAAATTAAATCAAGTTAGTTCAGCAACTTATTTCCCTCATGAACCTTTAAAAGAAATTGAAGAAGAAGAGGAAGAAGAGAAAAAAAATGATAAAGAGTTTCCTCTAAGTGTTGAATTAACACCATTTAAACATAAAGTTGGTGGTCATACTGCAATTTTTAGATTTTCAAGAAGAGCAGTTTGTAAAGCATTAATTAATAGAGAAAATACTTGGTATGAAACAATTGAAAAAAAACATCAAGATTTGTTAAAATTTATGCCAAAATATATTGGTGTTTTAAATGTTAGAAGAACTATTCAACCAGATGATGATGATTATGATCCAAAAATTGCTTTACAACAACAATTAAAAAATACTAATAATGATTATGATTCTGATGATACTAATGATGTTGTTAATGAAGTGGTTTTGGATGATAATATTCATATTATGCCAGATAGTTTATTAAAAAGATATTCAAGTAGTGCACCATCACCAGAGTCAAATGAATCATCACCAGTTAATTCACCTTCATCAAGTGCCCGTTCAAATTGGGGTGCTACAACAGTCAATTGTAAATTAAGAGATTTAGTATTACAAGAAGTTTTTGCACCAAGACCAACATTAAAAAGAGAAATTAGTGATTTCCATACAATTAAAAATGAAAAATCAAAATCTAATTCACCACCATCATTATCACCACCATCAAAATTAACAAATAATAGACATTCAATGCATAATTTAAAAACTTCTCCTTCTCCTCCTCCTCAACAACAACAACAACAAGAAACACAAAAAAATGGTATTAAAGTTAGTTTAGAAGCTGATGATGATGATCGAATTATTATGAATATGAATAATGATTCTTCTAAAACTGATGATCAAGATGAAATTTTTGATATGGATATGGAACCTCCTTCACCAAAAACAACAAGTTCATTACCAATGATTATAAAAAATAAACCATATACAAGAACTGAAAGATTTATTTTATTAGAAGATTTAACAAGAGGAATGTCAAAACCTTGTGTAATGGATTTAAAAATGGGTACAAGACAATATGGAGTTGATGCATCAGAGAAAAAACAACATTCACAAGCAAAAAAATGTAAACAAACAACTTCTCATGAATTAGGAGTTCGAATTTGTGGAATGCAAGTTTGGAATTCTAATACAAATGAATATTTTTATCAAGATAAATATTTTGGTAGAAATGTTAAAGCAGGTGGTCAATTTGAATCTTGTTTAAAAAAATTTTTATATGATGGTAAAACTAAAGGTTCAATTTTAAGACATATTCCATCAGTATTAAAAAAATTGGATGAATTATCATCAATTATTAAAAGATTAAATGGTTATAGATTATATGGATCATCCTTATTATTAATGTATGATGGTTTGAATGATAATTCAAATGAAATTTGTTTTAAAATTATTGATTTTGCTCAATGTATTACTTGTTATGATGTTTTGACTCCAAATACAAAGGCACCACCTCAACATCCAGATCAACCAGATTATGGTTTTTTAAGAGGTTTAAAAACTTTAAAAACTTATTTTGGTAAAATTTGGAAAGAAATTGTTGGTAATGATTATTGTTATGGAGATGAAGAATTGATTAATTTATCAAATTATGATGATTGTGAAGTTTTGTTGGATGATTTTGATATTAATAATTTTACTGATTTATTCTAATTTACTTTAAAAAAAAAAGAGAAAAACTTCTTGTATTTATTTTTTTATATATATTTATTCTACCTATGTAACCCTTTCTAATTTATTAATAAAAAAAAGTTTAATATTTTTTCAATTTTGTTATTATTCTTAGTATTTCAAGTTTGTTATTATTCTTAGTAGATATGTTTGTACAAAGTATCAGTAGAGATAGAGAGAGGCCCTTTTATGTATAAAAATAAAATTTGGTTGGCCTGGAATATCGGATGGTCTTGCTTGGAGCAGTTTCGCCAAATATGTAGAGGTCCTTTTGGTACTGTCAATTTGGCAAAATCTATGGGTTATTTTGTCGTCAAAATTTTAGCTATAAATAAAAATTATATCAAAAGGGTCGATATCCATTTGGCGAAACTACTGGTATGAAAAGACTGCTAATTTAGAAGCCCTTTAATTAAAATTTCTAGAGCTCATCACAATTGTTAACATTTCATAGCAGTCGGCGGGTCCTACCAAAATAGTAAGATAACGCCGATACTGATGCGTGTTTAAGCATGAATATTACAGTCTGTCTTCAGTGGAAAACGTCAATAAAAATTTTGAGGTCAAATTTCATCAATTTATTTAGTGAATTTGAACAGTGAAAAAGACCTTGATGGCTCTTTTTCACATCAATTATTTAGCGAAAAAGATGGGTCTTTTTTGATAGTTCTTTTTCACTAAATAAAACGATGAAAATTGACCTCAAAATTTTTATAGACAATTTCTGCTGAACCCAGACTGTAATATTCATGTCTAAAAGTGAAGAAATCGGTACTTTGCTCCTATTCTGGTGCCACTTCCGATGGTTCTTAATGGTTACAGTTACATCACAACATTTCATAATGGTCGATGGTACCACCAAAATAGTAAGATAAGTCCGATTTCATTGCTTTTGAGCGTGGATATCACAGTCTGGCTTCAGCAGAAAACGTCAATAAAAATTTTGAGGTCAAATTTCATCAATTTATTTAGTGAATTTGAACTACCAAAAAGACCCTGACTATTTAGCGAAAACGATGGTCCTTTTCACATCAATTATTTAGCGAAAAAGATAGGTCTTTTTTGATAGTTCTTTTTCACTAAATAAAACGATTAAAATTGACCTCAAAATTTTTATTAACTTTTTCTCCAGGGCCCAGACTGCAATATTCGCTTCTAAAGGTAAAGAAATCGGTACTCTGCTCCTATTCTGGCGTACCCTCCGATGGATTTTAATGGTTACAGTAGATGGGAAACTTAGAGCCAGCAGTTTCGCCAAATAAATAGGCCATTTTGATACTACCAATTTAGCAAACTTGATGGGCCATTTTCACTAAAATATAGCTAAAAATATATATTAAAAGGGTCTGTCTATTTGGTGACACTACTGGTATCAAAAGATGTTGGCTATTTTGATGTACAAGCTAAATAGCAGTGTTTGACGAACAGTTAACAAAATAATTATAAGCTTGTGAGAGATCGATCTCAACAGAGATTAAAGTTTAAATAATAATATTTAGATATGTTGAAGGATATTTTATTATATAAGTAAGTAGAGTATTCCTAGTTTTTGTATCTAGTCTGTGAGGCAGTCAAGAGTTATTTATGAGTATATCAACATTACAAGGTTTAATAGTGCATGAGCATTGTTAAGCTGGCTGTCTTCAATTAATATATATTATTTTACTTTTCTATATTTCAACAAAAGACTGTACAATTGTACAAAATTAATCTAGAAGGGCTTAAAATTTGAAATTCTCATCACAGAATTTCACAATGGTCGGTAGTACCTCTAAAATAGTAAGATAACACCGATTTCTATGTTTTTGGGCGTGAATATTACAGTCTGGGTTCAGCCGAAAACATATATATAAATTTTAAGGTCAAATTTCATCAATTTATTTAGTGAATTTGAACTACCAAAAAGACCCTGTCTATTTAGCGAAAACGATGGCCCTTTTTCACATCAATTATTTAGCGAAAAAGATAGCTCTTTTTTGATAGTTCTTTTTCACTAAATAAAACGATGAAAATTGACCCTCAAAATTTTTATTGCCTTTTCTCCTGAGCCCAGACTGCAATATTCGCGCCTAAACGTAATGAAGTCGGTACTCTTCTCCTATTCTGGCGTAACCTCCGATGGCTCTCAATGCTTACAGTAGAGGGGAAACTTAAAGTGCTTGCAAAATTGTTGTTCAAATTAAAATTAATGCCAGCAGTTTCGCCAAATAAATAGGCCAATTTGATACAAACCAATCTAGCAAAATCGATGGCCATTTGGAAGTCAATAGTTTAGCTACGAAATAAAAATATATATCAAAAGGGCCTGGTTATTTGGCTGAAGTACTGGTAGATATCAAAAGACTATTTAATTTAGAACCCCTTTGAATTTCTCATCACAGCAATTCAAAGCAGTCGGCGGGTCTCACCAAAATAGTAATATAACGCCGATACTCGTGCGTGTTTAAGCATGAATATTACAGTCTGGCTTCAGTGGAAAACCTCAATAAAAAATTTGAGGTTAAATTTCATCAATTTATTTAGTGAATTTGAACTACCAAAAAGACCTTGTCCATTTAGCTAAAACGAGCACCCTTTTTCACATCAATTATTTAGCGAAAATGAAAGGTCTTTTTTGATAGTTCTTTTTCACTAAATAAAACGATGAAAATTGACCCTCAAAATTTTTATTGCCTTTTCTCCTGAGACCAGACTGCAATATTCACGCCTAAAACCAAAGAAATCGGTACTCTGCTCCTATCCAGGTGTTACTTCCGACTTTGCATGATTAATCCAACTCAGAGCTTTATATACACTATATATAGTTCCAAGATTGTACCTTTTATACAAAAGTTCATGTAGTAATTAATAATGTATATGCAACATGAGACTTAAAATAAAGTTAATGGAAATGGATAGAGGTAGTATTGCATCAATTATAAGCTCTTAGACCAGCGATAGCTCAAATAAATCGATAGTAACCAACCAATTGACATTCCTTTCGAAACCGATAATTAATATACTTGTACACTGATTAATATACAATATATATTAAATATTTAAATTACATTACTTTTGTAAATCTACGCGACTGCAATGGCGATTAAGAGCAAGTTTATATGACCTGTTAAGTTGAATATATACTATACAAAATTATAAATATATGTGTCTAGTTAATATCATCATCGAAATTAATGGCCTAGTTTAGTTTTACAAATGCAGGGCTTACAGTTAGACTATCGCGATATATATACTGTATATAAGATAATCCTAACGTACCCCTACCTAAGCTTGAATTTCAATGATATTCTGGATATAAAACCAAACATGAGCACTAACTATTTTATTTTAGACATAGATTTATTATTTTAAAATATTAATATGGTTGGTTAAATTTAAGATCATGCCCATGCAGTAATAATGCCGTGGTGTGGTAAACTTCTCATTACTCACAGATCCGAGCGACCGTTTATATATTATTTTTTCTCCACCAAAAAAAAAATTAAAGAATCTCAACATCAACAAAAGAAAAAACAACAATGTCAAAATATCTAAATAAACTACAAACATATTTATCTAACCCAACTCCAATCTTATCATTATACAAAACTCCTAAATTCACCACATCATCACAATTAATAGTATTAGATTCTTCATTTAATCCACCAAATAAATCACATTTAATATTAGTAAAAACAGCATTAACACGTCATGAACCATCATCTACATCATCAATTTTATATTTATTATCGATATCAAATGCAGATAAAGGAGAATTCCCATTAAAATCATTAAAAGAACGAATTGATATGATTGAATTATTTCATTCAGATTTACAATCATTATATACTAATAAATTAGATTATTCAATTTCATTAACTTATTATGGGAAATTTTTAGATAAATTAATTCCAATTCGTTCAATATATCCAATTGGTAATATAATTATTTTAGCAGGATTTGATACAGTATTAAGAATTTTTGATAAAAAATATTATGATAATAAAGAACTTAAAGATGTTCCAAAATTAATTGAATTTATGAATAATGTTGAAATTCAATCTTTAACAAGAGTACCGGATAATATATCATCAACACCTGCATTAGAAAATGATGATGGAATAGATGAACAAATAAATTGGGTTGAAAAAGTTAAAAAAGGTGAAACTGATTTATTAAAAGAATGGGGTGAAAAAATTTTTGTTAAAAAAAGTAATGAAGAAACTTTGGGGGTTAGTAGTTCTGCTGCAAGAAAATTGATTTCAAATGGTTGTAATGATAAAAATGATAAAGAATTGAATCGATTGGTAACAAAACAAGTTGCTGAATATATTATTGATAATGAGTTGTATAAATGATACTAACTTAGACAAGGTTTTGAAAAAAAAAAAAAAAAGGTATATAAATGTACAATGTATTATAAATAAATGACAAGTCTATATAATAAAAATAACTATCATGTGGCATATTATTTCGCTTGTTGCATATATGCAAATACTCCTTCAAAATATTCATCATAAGTATTATATTGACTAATATCAGGAACTTCTTCAACATTATTAGTATTACCACCAGCATTTATAACTTGTTGTGCTTGTGCTTGTGCAGATCCAGGTTGTAAATGTTGGATTTGAGGAACAGGAATAGTATTTAAATGTTGTGATTGTGGTTGATGATATTTTTGTTGTTGTTGTTCATTTGAAATAGTTGGATTTGATAATGGAACAGGTTGAGGTACCACAGGATTTTCAGTTGGTTGATTTTCTAATAAACTTTTTATAATATTACTAATAGTATGAACAATATCTCTTGGTTGATCACCAATATGATAAAGATACCAATAAATTCTAGTCATTAAATTTAAAGTTCCATGTCTATCAGTTGCATGACTTATATATCTACATAAAGTCAAAGCAGCAAAAATTAATATACACATTGGATAATTTGGTAAAGATTTAATATTTTCAGATGTTAATAATAAAAAATTTGAAATGATTTTACTTGAAGAATCAATTGCAATTTGATAAGCAAATTCATCCAAATTATTTTTTAATAAATGTTTAGAACTTAAAACAGTTCTACAATATTCATATTCAATTTTTAAATCAAATGATTCATTATAATTTGAAAAATTTATTTTTTTCCATTCTTCTAATTCATTAAATTCATTATAATTTGATTTTTTTAATAATTTTGATAATATTATTAATAATTTAATTTCTAATAAATTATTAATATCTTTTTTTGTTAATAAATTATTTTGTGATGATGATGATGATAATAATCTTAAACAAATATCTAAATGTTGATTATCAATTAAAATAGGTTTACCAAGACTAATAGCATATTGTAAATGACATAAACATAATCCATTCCATAATCTTAATAAATATAAATCATTTTCAGTTGTTAAAGAATCATTTAAAATTTTTCTTAATAAATCACCAAAATTTATTGAAATCATAAACATTTTTATACCATAACTTGTTAATAACCAACTATCAAAAATAGGTTGAGTTGGTTTTCTTGCCGGATTATACATACTCATTGAATAAATAGCTTCAATATCACCTAAATGTAAAGGACTTGTCATTAAAGCAGTTGATAAAACATTTCTAACCAATTTAAAAATTTTAGGTTGAGTTTGATCATGAGTATTTTTTAAATCACATCTCATTCCTTGTAATATATTTATACCTGCTAATAAAGGAGTTTGATTATTTATTGGATTATTATTAGTATTTGATGATGATTGAATTAAATAATCTTTACAACTATTATAAAAAATATCATTCATTTGTTGACAAAATTCATTATTTGATCGAATCCAATAACTTAATTCTTCACTTGCTTGTTTAACTGGTTCATATTTTTCATGTCTACCAAATAATTTATAATCAATTTCTCGAATTATAATTAATGGAGCATTTTCATCATATTGATTAATTAATTCTTCTTCTTCTTTATTATTATTAGTTAATTTATTTAATTTATTTGACATTGATTCCATCATTGTCATCATTTTATTCATTGTTTTTTCCATCAAATCTAATTTCATTTGTTGTTCATTTATTATTGAATTATTATTACTAGGATCTATTAAATTTCCTGGAGAATTTATGGCAGTTGATGAAATTGGTGGGGGTTCTGTTTGTAATGAACATGGTAATCTTAACATAAAACATCTATGACACATTCGTTTACTTGGATCAAAATCACATCTAGTTTTTAATTTTCTACAAGTTGTACAACTTAATGATCTTCTTTTTTTTGTTTTTGTTACTTTAGTTGGTGTTCCTCCTCCTCCTCCTCCTCCTGATGCACCTGTTGCTCCACTATTCCCACTTGCTCCATTATTATTAGTAGAGGAAGATGGATCACCTTTGTTTAATAATGGTGGTAGTTGTACTGATTGTGAGAAAGGTGTCGATGATTCTTTATTCTCGGGTGGTAATTGAGAATTATACATTATTTATTAGAGAAAAAAGATGTTATGAATGAAAAAAATAAAAATAAAATAAAATAAAAAAAAAGATGGGCTGAAAAAATAAAACTAATAATACCATCAAATACAATAAAATGTCTAACCCATTGGATAACTCAACAAAGCCGTTGCTTTTTCATGCAGTAGCTATAAGAGAAAAAAATGCAGTAAAAAATTTTATGCGAGCACTCTAAGAACTATTCGGCTACTGCCTAAGCATAAGGCAAAAAAGAATCCAACCCCGCTATTTTATTCAAAAAGTATGTGGACCAATTTTCTACAAAAAAAAAAAAAAAAAAAAAAAA
>JAJLUL010000074.1:14267-28902 GCA_030564325.1 Blastobotrys capitulatus | reverse complement strand
TTTACTCTTAGTTGAAGAAGCAGTTGCCATATTTGCATCAGCAGTGTAAGAATCATCACCATCTAATTCAACACTAGTTGAATGTTTCTTAGCTTTACAAACATAACTCTTACCATGAATATCACCATTTTTATGTGCTTTATCCCATGATGAACAGTTAAATTTATCACTCTTTGAATCAATATAAACACCACCTCGAACTAATTCTAATTTTGGTAATGCAGCTTGATCAAAGTTACCAACAATTTCAATCGCACCAGCAACACCTTTAACTTGTGGGAATCCCATAACAGATTTTAAATTAGTATTATTTGCAACTTGTAAACCACCACTAATATCTGATAATTTTGGGAATGATGCATTACCTAATTTACTATTTGAAACAATAGCCAAATCACCAACTTTCTTTAATTGTGGTGCACTAATCATTCTAATAGTATTATTAATTAAACCAAATGAACTGTTAATACTGGTAATATTTGGTAACATAATTTCACCACAATCTCTAAAAGTAATATTTCTTGCCCATAATAAATAAGGGAAAGAAGCAGAAACATCTTGAGCATTAAATGAAATATCTAATGCATCACTAACTTGACTGAAATCAACTGCAACTTCTTTCAAATCTTTATTATTATTAATGTTAAATTTACCAACTTTTTGAACATTAATACCATCTAAAGTAGTTAAACCGGTATCAGAAATAACAATATCAGTTGCATTAGTAACAACAGAATCAAATGCTAATTGTCTTAAAGCTGGAATGGTAATCCATTCAATTGAATTAACTTTAGTTAATTTTGGCATGGCTAATCTATCCATAACAGTTGCAACATTAATTTTAAATTCATCAGTAATTTCAACCAAATCATTTGCAGTAAAATCATTTAATTGAGTAACATTGTTAATAATTAATGAACCTTGAATTTTTTTAACACCAGTTAATTGTGCTGATGATAATTTATCACCAGTAATTGTAATGTCACCTTTAAAAGTTGAACATGATGAAATATCATCCAAATCACCTTGACCAGTTGCTTTGATATCTTTATTACAAGAGGCAGCTAAAAATAGGTTAGTATTTTTTCTTTGTTCTTTTTAAAGTAGTAAGGGTAGATCTCAGGGTAATAATAAAACCTTTTTATTTTTTCTTGTTCTCAGATTTCAGGGGTTTCAGATTTTCATTGGTTGTGTAAAAAAAATAAAAATTTTCACACATGCCGATTATTCTTCTTGCCCCCCTAAAAAAAAAAAAAAAAAAATGAAGCGGCATTCAAATCTTCTTCTCTTCTTTCTCCCCAATATAATGGAGAAATTGCAATTTTAATACTGCGCCATTTAAAAGATATAGAATTTTGTTACTATATCAATTGGAATTGTTGAAGAAAAAGTTGATTGAATGTGCTGTATTATTACTCTTGATCTTGATTTATTGTAAAAGGTTTATAATAAACATACCATAAACACTTGATGCTAAAGCACCGACTGCTAAAGTTTTTAATTGCATATTTGTTGTATGAATTCGCGTTTTTTTATTGTATTAATGAAATGAATGTGTATAGAATTAAATTAGTAAAAAAATGAATTGAACAATAATTGTCGACTTTTTCTTTTTTTTAAATATTCGAACAAATTTCGGGGAAATATAAACTGTTGAAAGAATTCAAAAAAACGAATGTTCTGAAAGGTGTCGAAAATAACAAGTTGTTAAAATAAAAAGTCGTAAAGAAAGAAAAAAAAATTGGTGAAAGAGAGATTTTTTTTTTTTCTAAAACTTTAAAAAAAATAAGGAGACAGTAAAGTTTTTATAATAATTGAGTGAGTAAAAAAAATTGCTGTCTGTGAGAATATGAATTTGGTATCTGGCTTCTTTTTTTTCTTTTTGACTCAAAAAAAGCAATTAAAATAATTTTAATGGAAAATGCAGGATTAAGTTTCGAAAAAAAAAAAAAAAATAACAAAAAAAACTGGCGATCTGTTTTGTAATAGAATTAAAAAATGAACCGCGCTAAAATGCAATATTATTAGGTTTGTTGTTGTTGTTGATAGTAAAAAAAAAAAGAGGTATTGGCGTATTTAAATAATTATTAATCGGAGTTTCTCCTAGAGGGGGTTTATTAATAAATTAGATAGATTTTGATAGATAGATGCTAGAAGGATTAAAAATGCTAAAATTTCTTTCGAAAATAAATATAATTAATAGAAAAAGTTATAATGAAGAGTTCAAAAAAAAAAAAAAAAAAAATTAAAGAAATTTTGATTGTTTATATATTTTAATTTAATTGGGAAATAAAAAATTATTCTAATAGAAGGTTTTAAGCATTGTCAAACATTTTTCATTCTCCCAAAACAAAGTTTACAAAAAAATAAATAAATAAATAAACAAAGTAAATAATAATAATAAAGATAAAAATATGTGCATATTATCCAACTACAATGGATGTAAGGTTCATAACTTGATGATGGCTTTACAATTTTACCTCCACGATTTTGGAAATGTAATCTCACGATTTAAAGAGATGCATTATTAATTTTCATAAAAAAAATTCGATTGTTGTAACTTATTGTACAAGCCTTCGGTCCTTCTAAGACACTCAGATGTATTACAAGGTATGTTCTTTGTGATTTAGTATTTGGTTACCAAACGATTAGAATGAAATCGATGAGTATGGGTGTTTGTTTATTTATTTACCCATAACTAAATCCGGGAATAAATATAAATTTTCATAATATTGATTGTACCAGGTAGTCTTCAAATTTTTTAAACTTGAGAAAAAAATACCATCTCAATGGGAATAAAAAAAAAAAACATTTTGAATATAATAACGGCTCTTCTATAATCCTGATGTCCAAGTCTTTAATTGGTTTTTCAGATTATCATACTAGAGGTCTGAAATATTTCATGAATCTTGTACCCAGTGGAATGGTATCGAGGCTTTTATAAAGAATGTTTGGAGGATGATGTATCATTTTAATAATTTTAGTTGTAAATTTTCATTAAATACTACCTTAGGTACTGTATTGCAATCAATTGTATCGTGGCAATTAATTGAAATAAGTTACTTAGATATATAGTTTGTTAGAATTAAATTGATCTGGTTTTGATATATTAAGGTGAACTATTATTCGGTATTAAAATAGTACAAAACATGTCCAGTATCTAAGTATACATAGGCTAGATAGAATTAATTATGATCCAAGTTCAAAAAGTATTAATTATTTCTGACAAGCATATGGGTTATGGGTCCTCAATATTGAAACTACTAAGGTACATGATTCAGTTGTTACAATAGTGGTATCATGATACATTTATCATAAGTAATGCCAACACAAATTGTTATTCATGTACCATATATACACTGTGTGATGTTTTGACTACCAATGCGTTGGTAAATTGAGGGTTACAAAAGATAAAAATTTCAAATCATCATCAAAACGATTTTATGATCATTGGGTTATATTGCTAAGCCTGAGTTACACGAAATAGATTATATTATATATGAAGATATAAATTTGCGTTTCTTTATCTCCAAATTGAGTATAATAAACAGATGGCTGTACAAAATTCAATTTGGATTTTATATTCAGCTATAGTTGAGTTATAATATAATCAAATTCAAGTAAATTGGTTTAAATACAATAATTTAGTGATTCTTAACAGATCATTTGATAATTTGAATGTCTTTGGTGTAAAACCCTTATATGATATTCAAAATATTGTAAACCATTTCCATCATATTATTATGAAGCTCTGTAGGGGGCTTTCAATCAGTTTCATGATGCATGGATATTATAAGTTTTAAAATGGATACAAATTAATGTTAGTAACTGTATATCATCTCGATCTTCATCTATTTTTTTTTTAAGATGATGGAGATCTTTTGGTAATAATTAAAAATCCATGATCAATTTTTTGATACAGTCTATTAATCATGATATTTGGTAAAAATCTTACACATTGTCATTGCTTACTGTACCTACTACCCAACTGTACCAATAATTTACATCCATTGGATTGATACATATGTATTTTTTCAGGGGGAGATCAATAAGGACAAACCAGAAAATGTTAGGAGTCCTAACGATTTATTGACGTTATAGGAACCTGATCATATGGATAGGATATTCAAAAGTTCAATCTATCATGGATATAGTTAACCTTGACATTATCTTAATTTAAAAAACGTTGATCAAGGTTACAATGGTTAGTATCAAACATGATAGAAGAGAATCGCTTAAATGCTATTAACAATATTTAACTAAAACTTATATCGATATGACAAAGTTCATCTTATTTTGTATTTGATTAAAATATAATTTTGATCCCTCACTGATATATTATGAATGCTCAAATTAATTAAGTTTTAGTTTATATTTTATACCCTGAGATCTATTGCGCATCAATATTGTATTCTACGCGTAGAAGCAATATCCTATGGCCGCGGTCTATTTAATCCTACAAAACAAGCCAGGCTTATAAATACCATAACAATTGAACATGTGCTTTAAGTAACTTGTTGTTTGTTTATGTTCAGTTGCATTAAATTATTAATTATTACAGTAATGTATGAAAAAAAGATGGATATCGATGAGGAATTTACGCGTGTTTCTTTCCTCCAATAAAGTTACTTAAGCAGTGCGTTAGTTATTAGTGTAATACTTGATCTACAACAAACTACCAAATTGAGCGAGTTTGTTGCCTAATCGGGACTCATAAAAATGTATCAAAGCTTTTTCTGTAACAACGTTCAATCTAAAAAGCTTGTTTCACTCAGTTTTTTTTATTACTGTATTAACAATTTAAGCCTTAGTACACTATAGAATTTCTCGCCTACTCCGATGAAAATCCAACCAATCGGCGAGTGAGAATACTCAAACAATTTCAATCAAAATCTGGAGACATCATTACAAAACAATCTGTTATACAAATAACCTCAGGCATTGATAATGATTTTCTGTTATGGGTGTTTCGATTATCAAACTGTACACCCTTGAAGGATTATAAAATTATATTCAAACCAGCCAATGAATTACCGGTATTCTACATTATATCCGGATGGTACTAATATTAGACAATTTACTTTAAAGTTAAGCTTTTTTTGGATTTTTAGATGGATGGTACAAATGAACTTTAAATTATTAGAGCTTCCATATGCTGCGAGCTAAAAGCTACCGCGTAATTTGCGTAGAACTATCAAGAACAAAATTTAAATAATATATGTAATAGCTTTAAGCCTAGAGTACCTGGTAATGCTAGATTGTTTGTTTGTTGATATGGTAACAACCATTCCCTATTACCCAACCACCCAGTTATTTTATCATTAATTTATATCATATAATAATATTGATCACGATTTATATGGATATAATATATTATACAAACTTGACTTCAATTTGACGATTACAACATAATACTAGTGCTGTACCATAGTAATCTTTGACTGATAGTCGAAATCTAATTTGTGGATATTGAGTTTTTTTTGTTTGCTATTTTCAAGGCGGGCCGATGTACAGAACGTGTTTTATCTATAATAATACACTTGGTAGCTGAGTCTAAGAATCAGATCCTCCTGAAAGATAAAAAATGTATCGATTGTAACAAGGTTTTTTAATAATGATTGACAGATGGTTGTCGTGGTAATAATATTCTCCAAGCCACCTTCCTCCACCTCCACTCTACCGTTAGGCTAAGGTAATTGTAGTTATAATAATACTCTCAGCTTACTACTGGCTACAATTTAAGGTAAGTACCATTGATAGTTCTAAAATGGTGGACCACTGTATCATCGAAATTCCAGTCTATTATGGGTATACATTTAATTAATTAATCTTAACTTGTACAAGGTAGTAGTAATTGAAAAAAAGTGATCAAAATCTTGTTTTAAGTCAACTAATGACGGATCGATGTTTGACTCTGATAATTCTACAATATCCTTAATATATATGCTAGAAAATTTATAAATTGGCTTATATAAGGTACTTGTATATGTATATAAATGTTATAAAGTTTTAATAAATATCTATCATCTCACCAGTCTATTATCGATACTATAGCTAGCCACTGCTACAAAAAAAAGTGGAGGTGTACAAGTACATAGTCTAGATCTATAAATTGGATATATACTGTACATGTTGCAAACAAGCACCATATGGGGCCATATGAGTGTCCACATTTTCTATGTAGAGCCACATTGTACGCTTCGCTTAATATTGATAATTTTCAAGAGTCGTTAATATCTTACGTACATAGCAAAAAATAAATGCTAAGTAAGTTCAAGTGTACTCAATGTTTCGATACTCCAAAGAAATCGTGTGTTTATCTCTTTAGCGGGTAGTGCAATGCACTTTGAGAGCTTAAATATCATACAATTTGCAATGTATCAACTCTATAAATTTAAACGGTCTAATGATAGTTGTAGACATTGATAGATCTTTTTTTATCCTTCTTTTGAGTCATATGGTATACTCGTATGGAAGCTAATATTGTTTATCTGTGCTCTTAAACTTTGTAGTCTAGTCGTCTGTTCATGCCTGCTGCCCGTGGGGTTTTTTGAAACAATCAGGAGTTTGATACAATCTGAAATTGTATAACCCTGGAATATAAATCACCTACGGTACCCTAAAACCCTTTAGTCTTTAATTAAGAACTAATGAAGGGATACTTGGTTTAGAATGAGGAAACTTTCTTGATCTGATATTTTAGGCTTCAGTCAGGGTTAGTACAATAATTGAGGCACCTGAATATTGTCGTTATAGACGCTTGAGGTACCTTAAAGAATTGGCCAAAATACAGTGACGATTAAGTGATGATAAATAATTGATATGCATTTAGACCTCTAAAATAATATGCCAGATCCTTAATACATACCGGTACATGTGGTAATTTCGGTCTTACCAAAATTTTTAATAATACATGTATTGTTTAAATTGATTGCACAACCATACCATATTAAACCAACCCTGGCAGATCTATATAATATTTTTGTAGTATGAACACGCTCAGGTACGTATACACTATAGGGGTTCTGGTGTACATGCTTTGCTCATGTTTCATCAATGATAAACTTAGCTTAGACACTTAGCTTAGAATCTTTAATCATATACATCATCACGATCTTACATTAGTTTCATGTTCCTAGCTTATACTCCTAGTATTGATAGATTCACATAGTATAGATATCCTAACTGTCTATAGTTATATAAGATATTTATTAGTTAGTGTATCGATACATGTATATCTTGGAATTTCTTGTTGTAATTAACTTATACACATAGTACCACACTTCCATCAATAAACCATGGCAACTAACTAACTACAGTAAATCATTGTAACTACCAAAAAAAGATAAATTATATCTATTCCATATACAATATTTAGTGATACAGGTATCTAAACTAACTATATAAACAATATTTTGCTAATATCATCCACAGGTATATATGATTTCTTTTTTGTAAACGTCATCATATATATTATCTTGACTACTTCCATCATTGACTCCTGAAAATTGTTTTTAATACCCCTGAAATATTATATACTATTATTCTTGGTTCTTTCTTCTATTCATGGCCTGTCTTCATCATAATTATATACTACATGCACATGTGTATATTAATATTTGGGTATAATTACTGATAAACAAAGTTTGATAACAAAAATCAATCTGCGACTCTGAATTATATATTTTCGATATATGGTATAATTTCCTTCTAAATTGGAAAGTCATTTTAATTCTCTCTTTATTGGTATCATGGCCACTCTTTCAGCTAGGATTATTCAACATGATAATGATGGACTTTTTAAATTGCTATAATGGCTATTTTTTCAAGGTTTTATTTAACTAAAAAAAATTTCTATTGGCAGTCAACCGTTGAAACCAACTACTGTAACTTACTTGTAGTTACAACAACAAGCCATGTTTTCTGAGTTCATACTCTAGGACTACAGCAGGAAAAGTTGAACATTAACGTCAACATTAACAAGTACCAGGTAGCATATTAACACAGTTACCCGATACCTCAATTTTAAATCAAGATATACATGTATATATCTTTCGAGTAGAATTGTAACAAACCTGGTGACTATAGTACCAGTGGTATAATTAATCAACCAATAGATTCTAGTCTAATGTACAATTCTGCATTACATGGATGTAAATTCCTGATACCACCTGAGTGATAATATTCATATCATTGAAACTCATCTCTCTCCACAACGGTTTATATGCATAGAAATAAAAATAAAAAAAAAAAATCCTCTCTCTTTTTTTCCCTAAGAATTCACCATGAATCAAGATAGAATCTTTTTTTCATCAAATTTCTATCCTATGTTACATATGGTACCGGTACCAGTAGTCTACAAAAAAAAAATTATGCATTTTAAAGAGCCAAGATCAAAAACTGTGTTCGCAAAAAAAAAAAAAAATTTAGCCGTATGCAGTTTCTAAAAAAAGATTTTTTTCTTTCCTCTTTCCATTTCTGTAACATTTTTTTTTTTTTTTTTGTCCTAAAAATCAATCTTAAACTGACACAAAAAAAGTTTTTGAAAAAAAAATCCAGTTCGGCAATTGAAAAGTTGGACCAGGACTGAAATTTACACTGTGTAATGGTCGGAGGTTCTTAACAATTTAAGTAAAAACCTACGATATTTTCAAGACAATTATGCTTGTTAATGTATCCAGTCAAATCCCAGAGGTTGAAACCAATGTCACTCACTTACTCACTCACTCTGAGATAGAAAAAAAAAAAAAAGAAAGAAATATTTAAAGTAAGAACGAAAACATGGTTTGTTATCTAGCATTGTTGGTAGATACATACTGTAGATGGCTAGAAAACAACAACAATTTCTACTGTGGCCTCTGTTATAGGATTTTATTTTTTTAAATAGCTTTTATGCTGAGATTGTTTTCCCATAGAAATACGTTCAAATATATACAGTATGCATCTTTAGTTTTTTAGTGCTGCACTATCAACTGGGTGCCAGTATTAGTTACCTGGTAGGGTCAATTATACTTAGCTTTGTAAAACCCTTGTAAGAGCTTCTAGCAGGGAGTTGATTTTTTTTTTTTTTTTCAGACATAGTATCAAATTAATTGTAACTTCATTAGTAAGTTCATGTATATTTCATTGGCGTACGTGATAAAAAAAAAGAGAGGCAGCTTTCTATTTCGAAATAAATACAAAGGAGGTGCACTATATATTGTGACGAGTTTTATATCAGGATATATACGTACGAGTACTTAGATATTAAATATATAGTAATGGGTGTTATAAAATCTCCTATTAAACAAGATATAACCAATTGTTGCTTTGAGGTGAATTCTAAATTTATTATTACTATATATTGACCGGTAGAACATATACAATGTTTTAATTAACCATTTATGATCAATCCAACTTTAATTCAAGTAAATCACTGTCTGAAATTACCCTCAATCTAAAACTTACCCTCTTTCTACACTGAAAATGATTCTAGTTTTTTTTATTATTCATCAAGTTACTAAAAGATATATTTATATATAATACCATGCAATTATTCTAAAAATTAATAACAATCACAGTTACTATTGTTGCTGTTGCTGTTCATTTTTAACTTGTAATTCACTTAAAATAACCCATAATTCTTCCATAAAAGCACCACAAACACCAGGACAAGTTTGTTCACTTTTTAAAAATAATCTTTTTAATTCTAAAGCAGTTGATTTTGTTCTTGGAGATTTTGCTCTATATTCAACTCTATTAAATGCATCACACATAATTTTTTGAATAAATCTTGAATTATTATTATTATTACTACTATTATTATTATCTTTTTTATCTTTTTTATCATTCTTTTTATTTTTTTTCAATTGAGTCATTTTTCTATAAGTTTTAACATGTTCATTTTCATTATTAACAATTTCATCATCTTCAAAATCCCATTCAAAATCTTCTTCATTTTTCTTATTTATAGATGATGAAGAAGAATTTGAAGAATTAGTTGGTGCTGTTGGTACAATTCTATTATTTAAATCATATTGATTAATTGGTTGTAAAACATTTTTTTTCTTTTTATTTTTTAGCATGATATTTTTTTTATTAATATTATTTGAATGAGTTATTAAAGGAATTAAATCATTACAATTTAATTTTGAATATTTTATAAATCTTGTGTTTAATAAATCTTTAACTTTTGGTCTCATTATTGGATCTTTAATTAAACAAAAAGAAACAAATTGTTTAAAACTTTCACTAAAAGGAATATTATTTGGATTAAAATTAGATAATTGACAACTTGGATTTTTAACAATTTCCATAATAGCTTTTGCTGGATGTAAATCAATATAAGGAGGTTCACCTAATGCTAATTCAATACATGTAATACCTAAACTCCAAACATCAACTTTATAATCATAACCATTTTCATAATCATTATTACCAGAAGTTATAACTTCAGGAGCCATCCAAAATGGTGTACCAACAAATGTTAATTTTTTTGTTAAAGTTAAACTTAATTGACCACTTACACCAAAATCAGCTAATTTAACATCACCATGATTTGTTAATAAAATATTTGCTGCTTTTATATCTCTATGAATCTTTTTTTCATTATTATGTAAATAATCTAATCCTTTTAAACATTGTTTAATAATAATTGAAATATATTCTTCATTTATAAATTTTAAATTTTTTATTAAATCTGCACATGATCCACCACCACAATATTCCATTATAATCCACATATTAGTATCTTGAACAAATGATCCAAAACATGTTGTTATATATTTACATCTCATTGAATTTAAAATATTGATTTCCATTATAACATCTTCAATTTCTTCTTCTGCATTATCCATATCCACTATTTTAATTGCAACTATTTTATTGGATTTACTATCTTTTGCTTTATAAACATTACCAAAAGATCCTTTACCAATTATTGAAAAGTTTGAATAGCAAGATTGATGTCGTCCTACTTCAGTCATTATTTACTAGCAATATTTAAATATTTAGCGTTTATAGTAATAAGAATAATAATAATAAATTAAGCGATGTCTAATGATTGGGAAATGGTTTTTAATATTCCCAATATTTTAATTCTACAATTTAGTAAATTTAACCAATGCGGCTAACTAATTATAAAAAAAAAACAAAAAACATATTATTCATTATTTACACTAGAAATTCGATGACCAACACTAATTCTTTTTTTCTTAGTATTATCATTACCACTTATACTACTAGCATTATTATTAGAAGCAGTAGAACTAGCTGGTTGTGAAGAATTACTAATTTTTGCACTCAAATATAATCTTGCAAAAGTACCATTTAAACTTATTGGAACATTTGAAGGTAATTGAGCAGAATTTAAAATTAATAATTCAGCCATTGGGAAAACTTTTAAATTTGGATTATTCAAAACTTGTTGTTTTAATGAATAAATTACTAATGATTCTGTATCTTTATTAGTATTAGAAGTATCATCATCAGTACTCAAAGTATTTGGATTAGCTCTTGAAGCTAATGCATGAATTGCTGATAATAAATCATTATTATAAACAGCTCTTCTTAATTCTGAATTTGGTTTATTAATAAAATCAACATATCTTTTTTCAACATATTTTTCTGTAATAAAAGATGATCTATTTTCAGAATTAATATTTTTATTATTCAAATTTTTTTCCCATATTAAATTCATTTTTGAATTATTAACATTTTTTATTAATTCAATTAATGATGAATTAAATGATACTGTATCTAATGTTAATGATCGAATTTTTGATATATGACTTCCTAATGATCGATGAACTCCAGAACAATCAATACATAATATAACTAATAAATTAATTGACATCCATTCACATTTATTATTTGATCCACAATCAGCACATGAACTATTTGATGGTGATAATTGTCGAATCTTTTGTAATAAATCTTCATTATTAGTAGTAGTAGTAGTTGTTGTTGTTGTTGGTGTTGATATTGAATTATGATGATGAGATTGATGAAGTTGTTGCTGTTGCTGTTGTTGTTGTAATTGATTTGTTGCATGTTGACTTAATGAAGGAGCTCTTCTATTTGAACTTTTTCTAACAATTACAGGACTCTTTTTATCTTCTTCAAAATTTTCCAAAGAACTTGTAATACCATTATTAATAGCTCTAATCCAAGCTTGCATATCTTCATCATTAGTTGCTTGATAAACTCTTTTATAATGGGGTGTAACAACTTCAAAACAAAATCTTCTATCACTATTTCTTGCTTCTCTAACATGAGCCAATTTTAAATTAATTGGTTCATTATGTAAATCAACAACTCCTTGTTTCCAATTTGTATATTCACAAATTTTCCCTTCTGCTAAAACTACCCAAAATTTATGCCAACCAGCTTTATTTAAATTTGCAATTGGATCACTAATTCCACCAGGTCTACTCATTGCCCATAATAAACCTTCTTTCTTTAAAGAATCATTATTATTATTATTATTACTTGATTCTTCTAATGGTGTTGGTAATATATCAGGAGTTGGTAATGGTTGTTGTTCTAATGGTACATCAGTATTTAATTTCAATGGAGGATTATTATTATTAGTATTATTAATATTATTATTATTAATAACATTAATTGGTTGATTAGTTGTTGGTGATGATGATGATATTAATGAAGCTTCATGTAAATAAGGATCTTTTTCTTGAATTGGTGATTGTAAATCAGGTGCCACAATACTTCTTTCTAAAGCTCTTCTTCTAATTTCTCTTTCAGTTCGTTGTCTTGACCAATCTTTATTAGCATCTTTAACTTCTTGAATCATTAAATCTAATGAAGGTTTAACATCTGATTTTAAATTATCAGCAGCTTTAATTAATCTATTAACTTCATTTTCTGCATACATTGATAATTGAAATGTAACATCTTGTTGTTTTCTACCACCATGTAAATCTTGCATATAACTATAATAATCAAATCTACATAATTCAAATGCTTTTTTCTTATCAATATATTTAACATCACCTTCAATTTTTTTCTTACCTTTTGCTTCTTGTTTCATTGATAAATATCTTGATAACCATGAATAATATTGACTTGATTCATCATCAAATTCTCTTTTTCTAATATCAAAACTTTTGATATCCAATTCATATAATTTTCTTAATGGTTCAATAACATGAATATGCATATCATGACTACAATCTCTTAAAAATGTTATCAAATCAATTTGACCATGTTTTTCTTTATCAAAATATTTATATAATATTGATTGAAAACTTGGAATATCTTGTTCACCAACTTCTTTTAAACTTTGATTAAATAATCTATAAGCTTCAACTAATCCTTGTTGTCTTTCATGAACTAACATTGCACGTTTTAATAATTTTTTAGTTTTAATCTTTAGATTACCAGTTTTTTTTTCTAATGATGCTATTGTTGCTCTAAATAATGGTCCATCTTCTGGTTGTGAAGTTGAATCACCATCTGGTCTTGGTACACTTGCTCCTTGTTTTTCTCTTTGAATAACAACATCTATACTTTCATCATTTATTAATGGTGATTGTGGACTTGTTGATAAGTTAGTATTGTTAATATTAGTTGTATTAGTTGGATTGGTTGTATATGCAGGGTTAGTATTATTATTATTATTATTATTAGTGTTATTATTAGTATTATTATAAAATGCAGAATATGTTTGTTTTGGTGAAGATGAATAAAAATTATTATTATTATTATTGGGTATTATTGGTTGATTAGTTATTAAAGGTGGAGGACTAGGACTTGGTACTAGTGGTATATTACTATTACTATTAGAATTAATTGGTTGAATTGTTGGAGTTTCTGGATTTATATCAACAGGTGCACTTTCAATAAATATAGAAAATCTTGATAAAATTTGTAATGAATGATCTCTTTTATCATATTCAGCAAAACATAAAACCAAAGTATTACCTTTAAAATTATGACATGATGGATGATATTCCCATAAAAACTCAATTTCTCCACTATCATTTGTATCATAATCACCTAATAAAACAACATTTTCTTCATTTTGAATATTTGGATTATGAAAAAATTCAGTTGTTACAAAATTATCCAATTGTTTTCTACTTTTTGCACTAATAAAAGTTAAATTATTAATTTTTGATTGAATTGGTTGTAAATTTAATTTGAATTTAAATAATAATGTTGGTTTATATGGTACTTTTAATATAAATGGGAAATGACCTTGATTATCAGGATCTAAATTTTGAATAAATTCTGATGGTTTATCACTATTTATCATTATTGGTTGTAATGATTCATTTATATGTAAAATATGTTTATTATTATTATTATCAATTATTAATGGTTTATTTGGTTTTGATACTTCTCCAAATTTGTTATTGTTGTTATTATTGTTATTATTAGTTGATGATGATTTGTTTGTTGTGTTACTGGCATAAATGTCCAACATTTTGATAGCAAATCGATCTGGTCGCCTTAGGTACAGCGACGATGCTGGATCTGAAGGCACAGACGAAATGTTGCCCATTTTATTATAATGATTATGATAAGAAAAGAATTAAAAAAAAAAAAATTAACAAACCCTAGTGTTGTTGTCGTATGTTATTTTATTTTATTTTTTTTCCTGTTGGTGAAGCAAAAAAAAAAAAAAAAAAAAAAA
>JAJLUL010000074.1:0-14167 GCA_030564325.1 Blastobotrys capitulatus | reverse complement strand
GCATAGTTTGTAGTTTAAGCGCGGCTAAGACTAGATTTTGGGTGTAAGAGAAAATAAAAAAAATTGCTGCGCCTAAAACTGAAAAAACAGGCTGCGTGCGCGAGATTGGGAGGTTTGAAATCTGAGACACTTTTTTCTAAAACCCATTTCGAATCCTGGATGCAGAATTATTTTCTATTGTTTATTTTTTTTTTTTTTTTCAAATTGTTTACCACCACGGATTCTCAAACGGGAAAATTAATTAGAATAAAAAAAAGGCGCCCCTCATTTTTTTTTTTTTTATTTTGGAAAAATTAGCTTTAAGTACTGCAGTTGAATACAGTAGTGATGGATAAAAAAAATTTTCATTTCCCAAATTGAGGGGTCAAAAAAAAAATTATAATAAATCATCTTAGAATCGATATCAATTTTGTTGAGTTTATTTTGATCTCAATCTGGACAAATTGAAATAATATAATTATACCAAATATTGGTAACCATAAAAATTTACAAGTTTTAGAATAATTTTAAGGTAAACAAGGTCAATTGTTATCTTAGCTTAGAGTAAAGATAATAGCACCTCGATAATTGAAAAATTAGGAATGTCATCTTTTTTATAATTCTCTTTGCATTCTATTCTTACTGTATTTAGGAACAATTTAATACTATCAATCCGGTATTTGACTTTATTCTTCAAGGATTCAATTTTCTAAAACTCTAAAGTCAAATCATGCTTAAAAGAACATCTACAATTGATACAACATTACAAACAAGAAAATTTCTTAAAATAGTGTTTTTTTAAAAAGGTCATAAAAGAATTTCATTAAAAAATAAAAAATAAAGAATCGAAAAATAAAAATTTTTGCAGAAATAAAAATAATTAAAAATTACATTACAAAAAATTCTCTAAAAAAGTATTTTGTTTTTTGGACATAAATAAAAAGGTTTGTGTAAAATTTTGGTGATGATTGTGTGTAAATGTATAAATGGTTTTGAAATTAGTCGAATATTAAATATTAGTTTCTAATAAATGAAGCTTCTTACAAAACGAAAGCAACACCAGCAACGACTGCACCGACAACACCAGCATTGACAAAGTGTTGGGCAGCAGCACCTTCAGAACCAGTTGGAGTTGGAGTTGATGAGGTGGTGTTTGATGAACCAGTACCATTGGTAGCAGTACCGTTAGAAGCAGCAGAAGCAGCAGCGACGATGGTGGTTAAAGCGATAACGTTTTTGAATTGCATTTTTGTCTTTTTTATAAATTTGTGTTTATGTTTATTTGTTTATTCTTTTCGAAAATGTAACGAATGACTTTGTTAATGAACTAAAATTGAGTTAAAGAAGAAAAAGAAAAAAGGAGAAGAGAGAAAAAAAAGTATGAATGGAATTGTGGGAATTGATCGATATTTATAGTTTTTTTGGAACAATTTGTATATAAAAAGATGGTTATTATTGTTTATTTTTTTTTTTTCAAAGCGTTAAATGGTAACTATTAGGAACAAAATTTTGTTACTTTTTTTTTTTTTTCTTCTTTTTCTGGTAACATTCTTTTCATGCCTAAAGAAGAATATAGAAAAAAAAGTAATTATTGTGTAGAAGCGTACAAATTATTTAAGTCTGAGTGTTCTTGCGTGCTTACAGGATCACTCACACAGTATAAAAATAGGTGTATCGTACTCTGGTACCTTGTAAACGCTGCGAGGGACAAATTTAAAGTCTGATAAAAAAGAAAAAAAAAAATAAAAAAAATAGTTTTAATAATGAACTTGCTTTTTCCTTATTTATTTATTTTCTGTCGGCTTCTATAAAAAGCTCAGGCTGTTTTTACTGGGCGATAAAAAAAAAAAAAGTTGTGGCGAGCGAGCGAATTTGAACTGATTAGTCAAGCTTGATAATAATCTTAGATTATAATAAGCGAGGCGATAAAATACTTACAAAAGTAAGCTTAACTCAACTCAACCTTGAGTTCAAGTAAGCGAGCTCAAGCGAAGGGTTAAAGCTGATAAGTGTAATGCTTGAGTAGAGATCGAAAATCTCAGTGCGATCTTGTTTTTTATTCATTTTATTGTCTCAGATGGAAGAAAAAAAAAAAACAATTTTTAGAAAAAAAAATTTTCCAAAACAAGCCAGTTTGAAAAAAAAAAAAAAAAAAAAAAGAAAGAAATTTTATGATTATCAAATTTCTACAAACTATTATTGTCAATATTATTAGTAAATTACCAAATTGTTCTTTTGAATTGAAAGAGAGTATAGACAAGACGAGATGGTTGGGTCGAATATTTTACTAAAATAAATTAATATTGTATAAAGAAAATATATAATTTGTATAACGTTTTTTAAAAGTATAATAAAGAATATAAAAAAAACCGTTAGAAAAAGTCGAGTTGGTTGGGCTTAAAGTTTACCTGATTTAGTATCTGATAATTATACTATAAAATTTAGTTACAGCTTCATCAACAGAGAATAAAAAAAAAATTGATCCTGATTGATTGATAAAGAACACAATTTCAAACTATAGGTTCAGCAAGCTGTACTTGATTTTTAGACAGTACAACAGGGGTTTGGTGGCTCAAATTATTGAATTGATAACTCAGGTAAAAATGCTTTTTTTTCTGGAGATATGCTACTCTACTGTTACAAACAAACCAGCTTGACAACTATAGATTTTAGTTATTATGACTGATAACGAATCATTTAGTGCACTTCCCTTATCCAAGTAGTAATTAATGGACAGACTATCTTTGTGAAGCACTAAATTGAATTATTCAGTCATTATGATGATAACAAATAAAGCATAAGAATTATATATTTCAAAGAGATACGATATCTCTTGTAGGATCTTGATATTCAGAAAAAATTGTTGATAGATTTACTTTATAATATAGTGACTATACACATCACATGGTAGCGAGAAGGTCTTCATTACTGATCATAGCCATAATATATCATTGTTTTGTATTCATAGATAGGTACAAGAGAACGAGAAATGCTCATTTATCTACAAGTTGTACATATCAAGATGCCTTATCAGCCACTATTTTTTTTTTTTCCAAGCCATCCGAATACTACCTGAGTGTCTGTATAGTCTGTATACCTACAACCACGCTTTAACTTGGATGTATACAAAATAATATATCACTGATCATTAAAAATTTTCATCATCGTTATCGTCATTATCATCATCATCGATATAGAGTACTTGGACTTAAGCTTAGTCTGTACTGTAATATTATAAAATTATTATTTCAACTCTTCGTTCTAAAGTCTGTTAGGGATACCACCTATAGACGATCAGAACGCTTAAAAATTTATAGTACCAGTATCATAATGACACTGCAGGGTTACCGCCTTTAAATTTTCGTTCTAAATTTAAATCTTGGTAATTTTTTTTGACCCTGAAGATTACGTTAACTATGGATTATCACTTGAACTAATAGGGTCTACCTGGTATAACACTGAAAATCTCTGAACTAAATTGTTGTAATATCAAAGGTAGGACAAGGCTAGCTATAAAATTACTGTATGTACTGTTTAAACGTTAGAATTTCATAAGCCTTCATTCATGATAATTCTTTAAATTATCAATGGTTTTGGGTATATATCGGATATTAGGTCCAATCATTGAAACCCATGATTGCCAATTTAGATTCAAATATAATGAGTTACATTAGTCTACAATTGATTATTGTATACCAGGTAGCATGATCTATATATTAAGGGGCTCTTATAAATATAGCAAAGAATGAGTGTTAAGCTTATCTTATAGTTTGATATGTGCTGTATTAAATTTTTAAAATCGTGTGGTACCTATCAAAAATATTACTTCAACTGTAAAGTGTAAGCTTAGTAATTAACGTTTTGTATCCTTTAAGACCTTGCAATATGGATCGAATATAATCAATATTATTAGATGGTTATAAAGGCTTAAGCAATCAGATTCCTTTGAGCTCGAGATGTTGATATATGTATACTATTAATAATACATTGATTGGATCGAATTTAAGGATATTGATGATCCATGATCTAACAGAAATATAATATTTTTGGAACGGGCCGATTGGCTAATACATGTATATTTATTATTTTGATATCTGATATTCATTATGTATTTGAGAAATTTGTTTACTGTAAAATACTGTCCTTCAAAATTATTTTTCAACAAAATACACTACATGTACCTCTATAACAATTACTAAACTTTTAATGGTTAGTACAATAACGACACAGTATAAATCATGATGTACCAAAACTCTTTCCTCCTCAGCAGCCCAGGATTATTTTAAAATTATTAAATGAGATTAACTCAGGTGTACTTCTTTTTTTTTCTGTGACCTGCAAGTTTAAAAGAAATAACAATATCCGTAAAATCCTCAATCCAATTAATTCAAGATTGATCAGATTTAATATATACATAGAATAAATTTAATTAAGGTGCAAACAACTGTGCATTAAAATACATTGCAACCTTGCAATTTCCTGTTGATGATTCTCTGCAATCAATTTTTTAAGAGTCTATTTAATCTCGAAACATTAGACTTTCTAAATTGGAATACAGTAACAGAGCTTAAAGACAGAACTTTTGAAGTTAAAATAAGCGGGCCGGTCCGGCCAACGGTATATATATAATCAAGCTTAGCAACCTTATAAATACGCGTGGTGGACACTGTGGGTGTGAATCCAGGAGTACTTGTACAGTGTAACCGACCCGGTTATAAGTGTGGCAGCACTTAATTAATTAGGCTAGCTTAGCGTTGCGTATTGTACCTACATTTCTTAGCATTTAACAGAGTCTTTATTTGTATGCATACAGTATTTAAAGTGCTTTCTCGCAATTAATAAAAAATATAAGGGTTGCAACAATTACCAGGTACTTTACCAACAACAGATTTAAACAGACACTGTCAATTATTATAATGCATTAACTTGCTTTTTTCACCTATAGAATTTCAGATTTTTTTTTTTACCCTTGATTGATTGATTGAACCATAATTTTTTTTTTTTTTGACTAATCTTCAGGGGAGAGAAAATTTTATTATTTTATTAATTATTGGGCTTTAAGTTACTTAAGCTAACTTCTACAGCACAGGGTATTTTCTAACAATGAGCTTAAATTGGCTACACAGACTGCCAGAGAAACTTCGGTATATATATGTGGGCTTGATATTAAGCCTATTACCACTTAAGAACATCTTTTTCAACATTACATGTATATAGAATAATAGGTCAAATACTGGAATAGATTCATTCTACATTATACCTTTAAAACTTCCTATTCATAAAATTTCAACTCTCTTATTCAAGGCATTTTTCTTTCTTTGATAGATGATAATCTGATCACCAATAATGAGCCATTTTTTCTACTCAAGAAAAATCTTTGTTCTTGAAACCATATTGTTACCTTTTTAGGTGATTGAATTATACATCACTAGTGTTGATTCTAAATTGAAATAAACAGGCTGTGTTATTATGAATCCGAATAGAAAAACAAGCGTACATAAATTATATAAAAAAAATTCTGGATGATGATCAATGAAGATATTACAGTTAAATTAATTATGTCTCTACTGTAAGAAGCCTTGTTTTTTTTTTTTGTGCCTTACAGATTCAATCAAAACTGATCATTTTTGGAAAAAAAACGGCCGGGTCACTGTTTCCTAAATGTTGATCAGTTTTACAACAAGAAAAATGATGAAAAGTGACTGTTAAAGAGTTTCAAAAGTACAAGTGTACTCAATAATTACTGTAGTGGCAGAGTCCAAACAGTATGTTTTTTCATGATTCTGTTAAATTGATGCTGTAGCTCAGTACAAACTTCAGCTAAATCTTTACTACAATGTAGTTGTTAGTATCAGATACAAAGATTAGATCAATCATAGATAATTCAACAGTCAACTTTCTATGGTTATCCTGAGCTTAAACTTGCTAAACTTTGGTCGAAAAAGTAAAGCACTGGGGCTCATCAAAGACATGTACTTGAACCCAAATATAGGGGCAGGAGATAAAAACACTTTAGCTAGATAACAGTACTACTGTACCAGCTGGCTAAACATAGTTTATTGATTTCCCTAATTAAGTAAACTAATTGATTTTTTTTTTATTTATTATGTATTTTAAAAGGGTTACTTAAACAGGTTACTAATTATACCTGTGATCCCTATTACCAGGTACCAGTTGGTGTTTGTTATTCATTGTTTATGTTTACAGTTAAATTTAACTTTAAGATATAAAAGTTTTAGGGCTATAAATCAACCCAGCCATTTTTCCTTGAAGGCAATTTTCTGGTCTTAAACGTTTATCTTTTCAAACTTTTGATAAAATTCATCAAATATAATGCAATTTAATAAATCAATACTCTAAGCGAATACATTATAAATAATTATCAACGATACCAGTCTCTGAGTCGGTAATTATCAAACATCTGGATCTGATTGTAAATGTACTCCCATTACTATGGGTCTTCAAGTTGTTTTGATTCCTGCCCTACATGTGGAAACTCTATAATAACATTCAGAAAGACTGTTAAATCGATATATGAGACTATTATAAGTCTGTTGATAGTTATAGATAATATTATTAAATTATTCTTGTTTGGGCCATTTGAAACGATACTTAAAAATTCGGTCCAAAATTATCATTCAATTTGTAGAAACAGAAAAAAAAAAACAATAACAATAATTCTATAATATGGATGTCAGATTTGACAGTCCATATCTTGGGTAGCGATTGAGTGTTTTTTTTCTTTCCTCTAAGCTCATTTCCCAAGTTGGGTCCAGGTTATTTAGAGTTTTGATACTCATTCGATCAATTGTTATTATTTGACATATGATAATTCAGAACGTGATAATACCACTGAAATTTTTATAGCGCTGTTTGTTCAATACAGGTTTTGACAATAATGTTAGACATATGCCAGGGGATGATTAAGGATGTCCATTGGCCATCGATGTTAATCCGTCCTTATACATACCAGAGTACAGTACGTTATACACTGTACTATACATGTAGCCTATCCGAATGTTGTCGTTCATTGCCAATGATTTTCAATGATTTTAGGGTGTTTACTGTTACCGTACTGTAAATATACCCTAGCACTGATTCCAAATCTCAAAATCAAAAAGCTTGCAATGAGATCGAGATCTAATAATTTCAGACTGACAAGCTTAAACTGAAATCCTTAGTTACTTCATCACGAATTAAATCGCGATCTTTTAATCAAATTGGATCACCGTATTTTTCCCAAAATCATAAATCCATAGATCCTTTTTTTTTTTAATTTTTATTTTTGTCGATCAATTACCTTTAAAAAAATTGTATTAATGACTTTCTTTTTTTATTTTTTTGTATTTAAAATTTTGTTCCTGACTAAAATCCTATTTTTAGAAATTAATTACTTTTTCTTTGAACAACATTGATGCGCCGATCACTTTCTTTTGAGAGAAAAAAAATGGCTGTGCAAAATCAAAGACTTGCTTGTTTCCTAGGTGCTGCGGCTACAGTAATTAACCGTTGGGAGTTCTACCCAGGGTAAGCTTTTTCTTAATATTGGGATTACTGTGAAAAAAATCTATGGTAGTATTTTTGCTACAGTAGTTTTAAGCATGGTTATGAGTTGTTATTCAAGCTTTAACCCCTGTTCCCAAGTTTTTGTATAGACCCGGTCAAACCGATTTTCTTCTGCTTTTATGTAATAATGAGTACTTTTGTGGCTTGATTTATTCAGTATTTGATTGTAGTCTGTATTCTTAGTTCAAATTTGGAGCCTGAGTTGAATTCATTAGGATAACTTTAGTACTGGACCTATAAGACCTTATAATCTAAACTGACATTACAAAAAAAAAGAAATATCATTCAATTTAATAGTAAATTAATTTATCTAAAAGCCTATTAATTACTATTATGATAATTGATCAATAATAAAATTCAAAATAACAAAGAACTATCCAGATAACGATTTTTCAAATATGGAATAGGTTAATTTAGCCATCTATTTATAGCAGTTTTATAATAATTTCAAAGGTTTACAACTGCCAATGATGGATGAATTAATTATTGAAGTTTTTATTACAATAATACTGACTGTAGATTTTTTCCAAATTCTAGTTTCATGAAGAACAATGATCTAGAGGATACAATTAATTACAGTTAGGTCAATTGGTACTGTACCTTTTAGATAAGTAACCCGTACCTGGTGATCGTTACCAAGGTTAGTATCCTCTGAAAACCCACCATGTTTAATTCAAATGCGAACCTTTTTTCATATTCAGTACAGTATCTGTTGCTTTCTAAGTAATATACATGGATATAGACAAGTTGTAGTTTGGCTTATATTTACTATTACTATTAGTCTTAGTTAGCCCTTGATAAAGATAATTGCTAATTACCGGTACAATAGGTCTCTATAAATTATATCAAAATAGAGCTTTGTTCTTTTTAAACAAAAAAGGTCATTAACTAAATCAACTTCTAAAAAGGGTTTAATAACCTGAGGCCTCCTTTTATTCACCCTTTAAACATAAAGAATGTTGTAGATAATGATAATAAACTGATTTTGCTGAGGTCAAAGTAATGAGTTACTATAGTTTGAGATAAGTTTAAGTGTAGAAGATCTAGGAGTATCAGATCAAAGATTTTATTAAACTATTATATATGTTACTAAGTAACACAAACTTACTGCTGGAGTAGATTCGAAATCCCCCCACCAGATTTTAGAGTTACTTGATCTGCACTGTGAAATAAGGTACAATCTATATCTTTTTAAATTGGTGGGGGGCTCCGGATCATTCACACTGGTAGTTTTAAAACTGTTTTTGAATGATAATCAGGTTTTAGCACCCTGGTGGATGATTTCAACTTCTCCGCTACCATTGGTACACTACAGTAAGATCCCGGATGATTTGAACCTGAGTGCAGGATATGGGTATAACGTTGAAAGATTTACCTATAGATGTGAACAGTTTAAGTTTAAGTACATAAAGCCATTAACTGCATTACTACTGTAGTATCATCGAATCTCATAATAATAATAAGAATTGCTTAATGTAATAATCAAATTCAAACTTAAGTAATAGACACCAATATGTGTACTTTTGAATTTAAATGATACCGTATTTGTTTACTTTGAATGTTGATTAAGGTTTTTGAAACTATTCTTAATGTTATACTCTTTTCTAAGTTTAAATCCCGGGAAAAAATATATACATTGTATACCAAAAAAAAAAAAAATTTAAGGCTCAGATGATTAAAAAAAAAGTATTAACGAATTTCAAAAACTTTAACTATAATTTTTTGTCTCATATGAATTCTTAAAGTATATCGGATAGTATAAAATTCATTTAAACTCGTCAACGAGGTACCATATTATTATGTAACCGGTGCTAAGATGAATAGCTAGACGTGATACTAGGGATGATCTTAAGATTTACCAGGCACCAATCGTGTATACACTAGTTAGTACCTTACTTTACAGATTATCGATGAGCCGCAATCTCTCCCATCAAGATAGTTTAAACTCGTAGGTGTACAGATGTCACGTAATGATCTATATAAGACCAGGTACCTTAAGTTCAAAAAAGAATCATTAATTACTATTATTATTATATATAACACTGATATCATGATATTGAGCTGATCAATGGCTGGAAATTTAGATAATATCTGATATTAATTAATAAATGTATACTGTAAGATAAATAATATGTAAATACTATTTGTCTTTATCTGATGCTAATAGCTTAGAGTAGAAGGGTATAAAAAAGCAATATATTAGCCACATTCATTTAAAGCTTTAAGGTCGAGCATATCACCCATCAAATATATATGTATACATAGTTTAGCATTATATATAATGGGATGGATATAACTTTGTCTATGTCATCGATGTATCATATATATATTTTCATCGTAATACGAAATGATATTATTATAGTACCTGGACCTTAGATCTATAACTATAAGGTTCTATTAACCAAGATTACTCATAGCTATTAGATATATGACGGAAATATCTTTAGGCCAATATATCGTAATACTATCAACCGTCACATCTATAAAGCTGTTATCTGCAAATTAATATCTAATCAAACCTCCTAAAATAATTCTATATATTTCCTGGTACTGTAGATTAATAGACGTACCTGGTACTTGTACAAATGATTGTACATGTTGCTCTAAGTTGTAATATCTGTAATATAATTCACTTACATAGTCATTATCTGATTTCAATGATCAAAGCTTTAGATACATGTACCGGTACTTCGATTTTTTAAGTCCTAGATTATGAATCCATCGTCATCATCTTTCCATCATCATGAATTTAAACTATGATCCAAACATTTATTTATCCATAGGATAGTGTAACATTTTCTATACATTTGATTGAAATGATCTAATATCATATATCATGATATTATTAAATGAATCCATAAATCTCAGGCATGGCATCATATCCTAGATCATTGATCTTTAAATTATCAATGATGCTGATTTCCTATTACCTCACAGTCACCGTGGTGTAGTTCGAAATTCTTGAAAAAATATTATCTCATTTATTTAAAACATGGTTTTAGTTGGCATGTAAAATTGTGTCAACAATGTCTACAATATCAACCTTAAGCTCTTACAACTGCTTGAACTTCAAAACGTACCAATGCTTATTATAATAATGCCGGAAATGAGCGAACCTCGCTAAAAAAAAAAAATTATTCAAGCTTGTTTTATGAACGCTTTAAAGAAAATTTATTATATCCCTTTTTGAATTTCAGGATAGAATTAATCCATGGATCCAATTTTTCGGTGCGTAATGTTTTATTCAGGTACCATCACCATACAGATTTCGATGATACTTGATACAGTGTAATATCGATGTAATTATACGTGTTACTGGACAAGCATGCAAATTTAAACACAAAAAACGCACAGTTTGTATCCATGGATAAATAAACATTGATCATTTACAAACATCATCATTGGTTGTAAGCGTAATACCTTGTACTTACTCGGTATGGACCTACTTAGGTACCACTCAGGTATACATATATATATATAAACCATTGGATATTATAGCTATATCTTACTCATGTATGTTATTAAGGCATAAGCTTCCTTGCATGCTTTGATGCTTTGGTTAATAAATACTGAATTTCTATTGGGTATAAGAAAAAAAATATATAAATAATATGTTTCTAAGACACCAACCATTTTTAATTTATTTTACAAAGTCTCTAAGCAATTATATGTTAATAATATGCTATATATATGCAGACTAGCCATTGAATTACTGTACCACTTAAGATCGTAAACTATTAGTCCCATAATACCATAATACCTGGTAATATTAAATTTTATGGATTCATAATCAAGGTCATCGTCGTCATCATTATAAGTATGATACTAAGTTAAAATTATTTTGAATGATGTATATAAATGTTTTTTTTTTTTTTTTTTTTTTTTTTTTTGAATATTGATTTAATGGTAATGTTTTAAGCTTTCTAGATAGAAGGATATAGATCTATTCTTTCAATCTATAATCATATTAATTGTCAAACATTATTATTCTTGGTAAATTGTAAACACTACATATCAATGTTAAATGTTTTTAACTTCTGAATTATAAAATCAATTGTTAATTATTTTCATCATCATACAGATAACCTTAATCATTAATGTCATAATAGCTTTTTTTTTTGTAGAATGATCTTTTATAAGGAACAAATGTTTATTTTAAAAGATCCATAGATTTCAAAGCCTATTTCAACAACCAGATTCAACGTCTTTAGTAGAACCCGTGAATTCCTAGAATAGAAAAAAAACTCATGAATTATAATAATGCACCAGATATCCAAAGAACATTTTTATTACCAGACACCAGCTTGAATTTTCCAAGTGATTGATTGCTGACCTCGATGTAATTGAATCGATACATCACGTCCGGATATCCTGAATTGAACTTGGTGTCATTAATTCTTTTTTCTCGAGATTTTTAAATTTTTAGAATAGAAAATCGTGAATACCCTGGTACCAAGACATGATTTTAGCAATAAATCAATTGTACCTTTAGGGATTTGAATGATAAGTAGGAGTAACTTAAATTTAGTAGATTAGTTTCTCTGGAAATAGAAATGTATTTATTGATATATAACTCAATTTAAATCGTGTACTGATAGGCCTCTAACTTATACTAGTCTACTAAGCTAAAGGTTGTCTGCAGCAAATATCATTGAATGATCTTTTGTCTTACACTGGTATACTATAGACAAACCTCAACTATAGAATATTATTTTGAATCCGTCTTGAATGATTATATCAGATTCAAAAACCTTGCTCAACAACATACAATTATAATTTTGGTGTAACTGGATGGTTTTTACCTCAACTATGATGATTGATCTGTGCTCATAAAATTACAGCAACTAGTGTTTAGACAATACACCAAGGAACATCCGGATCGATACCTTTTCTATAATATATACTAAGCTTTGATATAAATAGGAGTCTGCTAATCCTCAAATATGTAAGCACACGTCTAGACTACTATATACTGATACGAGTAAGGGTGTGTATAGTACAGTTACAAGTATTAAGAATAATTTATATGTTTAATTTGTAGAAATATTACGTTAATCTGTCAGTTAAAGACAGATATAATAACAGTATTATACACTGGTAATTACTTAAGACCTGTAATATCGTTTACTTCAAGCAGAACTACTTTAAAAACGCCCTATGACTATATATACAGAAAACTATGATCACTCTATTCACTTATATAATGATAAAGTATCCTTCAAACATAAACAATATTAATTAAACTTTAACCTAGGTCTATTGGGATCTTTTAAAAGCTGATAATTGTTTGTTAAACACTGCTATTTGAATTCAATTGGAACATCAAAATATATATCTATAGCCAACATAATAGTCTAGAACACCAATCGATGAATGATCTATGTAAATAAAACCAACGAGATTGTAGGTGAATAAGAACACGAATTGAAAGTAATATATCAGATTTAAATCCAAAGACTTCTACACACTAGAATCTACAGTAGATTGATATTTTCACAACAAAGTTTTATAATAATAATATATACTCATTTTGTATTAATTTAGATTCCTTAAATATTCCCAGTGATATATTATCTGTACGAGTACTACTAAAATCATTCATATGTACTTTATGTAGAACATACAATAATCTTTCCTAGATCTATTATTTCAACCCAATGGAACTTCTCAAAATACAAATTAATCAGATACCAGTTTCTTGTGTTCTCCTTAACATACTGTATATATTACAAGATAAACACCAGTTGATTTTCTATCTGCAGCCATGGATTATCAGCATATATATATATATATTATAACTTGCATCAAAATAACAATAAAATCTTAACACTTCATCTGGAGAATATCTTAAATCAACATCAGTAGTACCTTTCAAATATCTTAACACAAGTTTAGCAGCAACTTGGACTTTTTGATACCATACATATTCATTTGTATTTGAACTGATATATTATATATATATATTATAAATATCTTTGATTTACCTGATATACAGTATCAGTCTGATCATACAATATCACTATTATTATCCTACCATGTCATATGGTATATACTATATCTGATCGATATGGTTAACATGATGCAGATCATAAAAAGCCTCATAATATGCGGCTTAACCCACGAATGTTGGCCAGCATGAAGTATACAGTAATATGAAAGTATCACGATATCTTGATACAATCAATCGATAGGGTATACAAAAATTTCAAGATTATTTATCAAACTATAATAATAAAAGCATTAAAACCTACAATTTCTCAAATGAAAAATAATTAGTAAAATAATTAGTAAAATAATAATAATATATTAGTAAAACTTAATAAACCTCCTCTTCTATATATAAAAAATATAAAAACCCATAATAATAATAATAATAATAAAAAAAAAATTCATTTACTTTTATTAACCAAAAACAACAAATAAATAAATAAATATTAAACATTCGATTAATTAAATAAAATCCTTTCTTCTTTTTTTAAAAACCCATAAATAATAACAAAAAAAATAACTTTTTTTCCCTCTCTTTTAAACCTGTCAAAAAATCTTTTCCCCATAAAAAAATAAATAAATAAACTTTTTGTAAAAAAAAAAAAAAAGTTTTATAATTAAATACACTTTTTTT